>CATIWO010090105.1:0-14364 GCA_949673435.1 Macaranga tanarius | reverse complement strand
ACATCTCCATCCTCATGATCATCATTATCATCACATTCAAGCATTTTATTTTTAAGCAATGTATTTATTTTGATAACAAGTTATATATGTATAATAAAGTACAATATGTATAAACAAGCGTTTTGGTATAAATGTATATTATCTTATTATATTAAAAATATATATATATTTGTACCATGTGTTGTTATATTATTGGAATACTTGTATGTGGTACCTGGAGAGTGCTACATTAAGAGTATGATATAAGTGTGCTTAATTAATGATAAGCATATTTATTATTTGAGAATAGAGAAATATTCTTTACGGGTCTTCTTTTTATAAAGTTTTAAATATATTTTATTTGCTCACTGTGTAATTTCCTTTTGAAATTACTCACACTCGCTTTGTTTTAAAATTTTCAGTATAGGTGTTGGATATCTGCTTAGTCAGTAGCGAGAGATGGCAGTGTCGCGGACCACGCCAACTAAGAAGATTGATTAGATGAAGATCTCGTTAGAGATAATTGTATAATGTAAATAGTGATATGTTCATAGAGATGTAAACACTTAAGATAGTTTTAAAGATTTGTTTTAAATTATTGTAATATTGTTGATAAAAGATTCTTAAATATCATTAAGCCTATAATCATGTTATTAATGGAGTAATGAGTAGCGAGGGTGTTACATGTAGTGAAAGGAAAAGAATTCCCTTAATTTCCATTTTGCATCTTTGATTGTATAGATGAATCAGAGTTAAAGCCTTCTTGTTCAGTTGCCATAGCTTCAACATTATTTGCATACCGAGTCCCTGATCTGTTTCTTGGCACATATCCTGGTGGGTAGCCATGTTTCTTGTAACACTTATCAATTGTGTGCCCTGGTGTACCACAATGAGAGCATACTGGCTTTTTACTGTTACTGGAATTAAATCTTGAATGAACATTGCTGCCCTTAGCCAAGAAAACACTTGAATCTTGTTGAGAGAAATCAGAATTAGCCTTTGCAAGAAAAATATTAGAATAATTGTTCATTCCATGTACTGCATTTCCAAATTGCCTTTCATGCTGTAGAACCATTGAAAAAACCTTATTGATATATGACAAAGGATCAATAAGCATTATCTGTGACCTGACAGTAGCAAAATTGTCATTTAACCCTTTTAAGAACCTAATAACATGATCATTTGATTGGTAATTTCAAACAATCTTTAAAGCTTCACAACTACATTTTGGATCACAAGAACAAGTGGGTATTAGTCTCAAATTAACCAATTCATCCCAAAGAATCTTCAATTGTGTAAAATAATCTATAACAGTTAGTGAATTCTGATGAAAAGCATAAATTTCACTCTGTAAATCTGTAATTCGATATGCATCTCCCTATGAAAACTTCTCCTTCAAGTCATTCCAGATATCAATTGCATTATCTAGCCAAGTAATGCTTTGTGCTATAGAAGATGAAACAGCTTTGTAAATCCATGAACTCACCATAGTATTACATCTTTTCCAAACTTCAAAGCTTAGATCATTCTTAGAAGGAACCTGAATTGAACCATCGATAAACTTGAGTTTATTTTTCGATAACAAAACCATCCTCATTGCCCTGCTCCATGCGTGATAATTCATTCCATTGAGTGGATTTGTAACCAAAATCAAAGAGGGATTTTCACTTGGATGCAAATAGTAAGGGCTTGATGGGTTCTCTTCAAATCTTGTCATGTTTCCAAATCAAGAACAAATTGAATTCAAGAATTAAAAGAAATCAAGAAATGAGAGTTTCAAGACGAAGAAAAAATCTAAAGAAACCAACCAATACTAGCTTGAATATCTCAAGAAGAAAGAATAGAATCAAATCAAAGTAATTAGAAAAGAAAAATGTTTGTATCTCGAGAAAGCTCAAAAAAAAAAAAATCCAATGCTCTGATACCATAATACAAAAATGAGCTTCTTTTCTTATTAAAAGAAAACAAACAAAGAACATGTGTTTTTATATTATGCAGCAGCCTTAGTGAGCTGGCACAAATATACAGCTAATGACAGTAGAGCAAAACAGTTATAGGTAACTGTTATACAAGCTAAAATAAGATGTTGTTGATCCTACAAACTTTATCATGCACATTCATACATCTTGCTATTTCTTCTACTGAGAATATGCTGCAATAGATGCTTCTATTATTGTCAGATCTTCATGGAGTTGATGGTGATGTTAATGATCTTGAGACATTGGTGATGGCGTAGCAGTTTTGAACTCATCACCATAACTCCTCATATGCAGGGGTTATGACAGGTCCGGTAGTGGATTGGTGTGGTGGTGGATTTGTGGTGGCGGTGGATTAGTGTGGTGGTGTTGGATTTATGGTGGCAGTGGATTGGTGCTGGTGGTGTTGGATTTTATGACAGTGGTAGAGGCATATGTGGTGGCAATAGTGGATGGCTTTTCATGGATGGGTGTGTGAAGGAGAGAGTATGAGTGACAGGAATATGGAGTTTGAGGGAGCTAAATGATATTTTCTCTTACAAAAATTTACAATTTAACCACCAAACTATCATATATATGTTGATCAGTCCAAATTTTAAATCAATTAAGGGTAATTTTGGAATATCATACAGTTATTGATACTTTGACCACTGTTTATTCTTTTGACCAATAGAATATTCTAAAAATTTTTAACGAAAGGGGGAAGTAGTTAACGGAATGAAACCTGAGGGGGAAAATAGTTGATTTATTTATTCTTTTGACCAATAGAATATTCTTAAAATTTTTAATGAAAGGGGGAAGTAGTTAATGGAATGAACCCTGAGGGGAAAAATAGTTGATTTATTTATTCTTTTGACCAATAGAATATTCTTAAAATTTTTAATGAAAGGGGGAAGTAGTTAATGGAATGAACCCAGAGGGGAAAAATAGTTGATTTATGAAAATGCAGGAACTGACTAGTGTGATGGTACAAACCTCATGGGTGATCGTAAATTACCCATAAATAAATAATTTTTTCTTTACACCATCTTCAACCATAAATATCAAAATGCAGTTTTATTTTATATCAAAATGTAGTTTTTACAATAATTTTTCTCCAATCTATTACATTATTTTTTACACCAAAAAAAATATTTTCTGCATATTCCTTTTTATATTTCATTTTATAATATTTATGCATTTATCACATTACACTTATATTTATATTTTTTTTAACAAATTCATCCAACAATAATATAATTTTATTATTTATCAATTATATTAAAAGTTAATAAATTAATCATTTTTTAATTATACATCATATATATATTAAAATCAATCAAGAAAAAATATTATAAATAAAATAAAAATTTTGACTAAATTATTTAAAAAAATAATATATATACAATTATATTTTGGACTAGATTGAATAGTTTAAAAAATTATGAATTTATTGAAAATATAAAAAATTAAAAGTTTTTTAAAAAATAAATATTTTTGGTGAATAGTAGCAACGTATATATGCATTGTCACTATTCAACATACTGAAAATGATGTTGAATTTACATTGAGATTGGATCACAAAACGCATTTTTCTACCCTTTTTGAGTACTAGTTAGAGATGCTCTAAGAAACGAGTTTATGAATTTTTTTTAATAGTTGCTTATGATAACTATATGTGGTAACCACAAAGTTATAAGTAAATCTTATTCGAGTTGGATGGACGCTATAAAGGGTTAACCACAAAATTTTGACTAATTTGATTCAAGTTTTAGAAATATTTGTAAAATAAATTGCTTTTTTATGCATACATAAAATTCAAATTTAAAATATTTCCTTAAATGATTTTTCATGTTGTAAGCTAGCTCCAGTATACTAATTGAGACTTCCATTGCTAAGCCTTAAATGGTCATATGGCTTGCTTGGCTGTGTGTTAACCTACGAACAATATCATTATTATTTTAGGTAATTTACTAACACCCCAATAAAATTTTGCTAAATTCACTAGTCCGTTCTTATATTTTCAAAAGTTAATTAATAATTTCTTCAAATTTGATTTTATTAACTATTTTTCTCTTCCACTAACTAATTACTGTTTCAGAACATGAAGGGATATTTTGATTTTATTAACTATTTCTCCATTCCGCTAACTAAATACCCTTTCCGAACCTAAGGGGATATTTAGTTACAGGAAGAAAAAAATACTTAATAAAATCCAATTTAAATAGGTATTTAGTTAATTTTTAAAAATATAAAAATAAACTAGACCTAGGAGTTAGTAAATTATCCTATTATTTTTCCAAATAATTTGACTTCCACATGATTTTGCATAAGAATGAAACTCATCTAAAAGGTTTCCTTTCCTTGTTAATGTCATGGGAGCAATTGACAATCTATCTTTTGTGAATGACTTTAGTCACAGGCGACTGCATTTTTAAAGATAAATAAAAGAAAATTAGTTTAGTTTGGTTATAATTATTTGGCATGTGTGTGCGCTCAGCTAAAACACAATTATCAGGTAAAGAGAATGAACTGATCAAGTATATATTCTGATTCTGCTCATAAGCCATTGATTACAACATGAGAACCTGACATAAGCATTTAGGAATTGCGAACACCACTACTACAACATGCATGAATGCCATATCAAATGTGAAACTGCAGTAATATCCCTGGTTAAAAAAATATTAAAAAAAGGTAAAGCTGTGTGCATTCGTATAGTAGTAAAGAAGCATCCCGCCCAAGTCAAAGGATGGTACATGAGCATGAATTCTGCTTTTTCATGTCCTCTTGGTTCTTGTCTGCATTAAAAAAAAATAAAGGAAGTTAAAGGAACTTTAAAGATCACAATGTTAAAGCTAGAATCATGAATATCACGACTTTGAAAAAAAATTAAACCATAAAATATGATATGAAAATTATCAGAAAACAAGGCTGTCAGATAAATTTAAAATGACTGCCGGTTCCTTGTTACCATCCTTACTTTGAAGAAAAATTTGAGTCTACTGTAAAAAATATAGCTTTGACCTTATTATTAGCATTTTGCATCTCTCAGGCGCATAGTCAAACTCAGCCCTTTTTTTTTATTTTTTTAACATGATTTCACTGCTGAAGGGGAGTAAAAACTCAGCCAAGGTTTTAAGTCACTTTGTACTGCTTCAAATTCATTTATCCCACTAAAATCCCTACAAATTTCATAATTCATGACAAACTGAGACATAAAGGAAGTAAAATTAAACCAACCCATCTTCTTTTTTGCTGCCGGAGGCTGTATTACTACATGCATGGTGACAACCCCAGCAGGAAGCTCACCAAAGGTTACCCTGGAATCAGCAAGTGTCTTGCTATTCTCCAAAACTTTACCAGCATGTATTATTTTCACATCATTCA
The DNA here is from genome assembly GCA_949673435.1 of Macaranga tanarius. Lineage (NCBI taxonomy): Eukaryota > Viridiplantae > Streptophyta > Magnoliopsida > Malpighiales > Euphorbiaceae > Macaranga > Macaranga tanarius. The sequence continues at coordinate 9,040 of CATIWO010090105.1, read as the reverse complement.
CTGACTTGGGTGATACCGTTTTATCTGTAAAAAAAATGGAACCATTAGAAACACAAACAGGGTATGCACCACAGAAAAACACGAAGCAAAAACTCTATATGCAATATAGAGGCCAGTGTTCAGAAATACGCATACAACAAGATTAGCAGATAGCTGATCAAAAGCACAAAGCTATGAGTTCAGTTGAATCACTGGTCACTTGCAAAGTAACCACTACTAGTTTGACCAAGTATCCAGTGTCCAGAACAGTAAGAATAAAGCCCAAAGCAGTGTTGCATCCCATGTATTATGATTTAGATCATTATTGCTAGAAATATAGCACAGGGAAAATAAAAAGATTGAAGTATAAGAATTTGTAATGAAGATAGAGGTGTGGAGTTTACAAACCCAACATATCAGCCCAAAGATGTAATAATAGAGGTGGTAGGCAGACCAAGACATGATGGAGGTATGCTAGGCAATATAGCAATCTACCGGCCTAACACATCTGATTTTCGAATCTTATTCAGTTAAAACACAACTGCAAAGTTAAATAATCACAATGTTTAATTGGAAAATGTGAAAAAGACATTGAAAGATAAATAACCTTGGGGCCACTCTGTAACTAGCCTTTGCTTGAGAGTTCCAACAGTCATAGATGATGCGTAAGTACCATGACCTATATCTGTTCCATCATAAATGCGGAATTTAAGTTCCATGCACTCCTCTCCTTCAGCCATAACTACCTTTCTCCTCTTCTGCTCAGCTTACAGTTCCCACACAGTATGCAATTAGCAGAAGAAAATTTCAGTCTCAACCCACTCACCTGCAAAAATTACACAACCTCTTCATTTCAAGCGATGACATCCATTGATCACACTCTGTTCTGTTCCGCATTTAAATTCACAGAAAACAGGATCACCAATCACAAAAAAACATAACAAACTAAAAGAGCAAAGTCCAAAATCAATAGCAGTACTAACCTCAGTGAATTGACCAAAAAGCTTGCTGGGTATGAAAACATACAAATACAGTACATCAGAATCAACTGCTGAAGAACCAATACAATCAATTAACCACTTCATATGATCTGATACAGTCTTAATTTAACAACGCCAATCTTTCCTCCTTCCTTCTGCATTATTAACCTTGATGGTTAAGAAATTACAATAAATACACAAAAATTCCAAAATCCCCATTAAAGATACAGTCTCACAAAATCACACACTACAATTAGCCATGCATAAACACAATCTTGGACAAAAGTAATAATAAAAAAAAAAAACCAAGACAAATCAAAACCCTAAAAGAACTTCCGAATTTGAAGGCCAAAAAATGAATCTTTTTACATTAAATTAACTAAAAAACAGAAAGAAAATGATTCAATAGTACCTGATAAAGATCAAGAATCCATAACTAGATCACTAAGAGCTGAAACAGAAATTGAAAATAATAAAAATCGCGATTTTAGGGTTTGTCAGTTACAGTGTGTCGGTGCTTCCATCTCCAGAGTTTTGTGTCTCCTTTCTCATCGTCTTCGCTTAATTATGACCTCTGGTTAATGCTGCGCTTCACCATCTCTGAAACCTCATCTCGTGTCTTTGATTCACCACTCATTGCCTGAAACGTAAGCAGAAGACCGATTTGCATCTTTGGTTTGACTAAATTACCCTCTTATGTTTTGTCCAGTGTCTTTTAGTGAGACGTGGCGGAGTATGGTTGGGTACTGCAGTGGCGTGGTACGTGGATGATTTTTTCCTCGCTTAGTTATAGAAGACGCTGGATGAAGGCAGTTGATAATCGGACGGTTCGTATTTGATGTAGAAACTACCTGCTGTGAGTCCGTTACTGTTAGTTATGTGAACGTTTGACCACGTGAAAAAGTTGGGGGAAAATTATAATTTCCGAAATTCAAAACGGGAAGTTTAAAGGAAGGTTAAGTAATTTTCATTTTTCTTTAATTTTATCTCATTCTATTTTATTTTTGGGATTTAATTAGATTCAGTATCATACAATATATTGTGATTTGTGAGGAAGAATTTTTTTTATTTACATTAAATATCATATTCAATTGTTAAATGTGTTATATATTATGAATATTAAAAATACAACTACACTAATCAGGTGTACCAATTGTCAACTGAAGCTACATTGTGAATTTGTTACTTATATTTTGTAACCAAAAGATGAGCTGGCAAACGCTGATTGGTTGTTGTTAGTAAGTAGTGCACAATATAACTGTGTAAAACTATTGAAAGGAAGATTTTATGAATAAGAAAATATATTCTTTCGGGTCAAATTAATTCACTTGCTTTTCTTCTCTTATTTTCTTTCTCTACTCCGTCTTTTTCTTTTTCTTCCAAACAACCTTTCTCTTTACTGCTTCTTTTCTTCTTCTCTTAAATTCTCTTTATTCTACAATTCTTGATCTTAGTTTTCTGGGTTGTGTTTGGTGAATACTGAGTATAACAATATGGTATCAGATTCGGTTGATTCAGGAGAAACAATTGCTACAATGGTCAAAAGTAAAAGAAATAATAAGAAAAAATTCTCAGTAAATGAAGTGCAAAATGTTGAAGCTGTGGATTCTATGGAGAATTTTGAGATGTGAATTCAAGAGTTGAATGAGAAATGGCAGGCACAATCTGAGAAAATGGAGCAGAGAATTCTTGAAAAGATCGTCACACTGTTTCATTCTCAATCTAAAGGTAGAAAACCTCAATCAAGCTTTGATCTTGCTGCAAATCTTGATTCTTTTCCTACTTTGGCTAACCCTAATATTCATCCAAACCCTATTGTCACTCAAAATCCTGCAATTAGAGCTAATGAGTATTCTAATAAATGGCATTCTGAGTTCAATAATACTGCGTATTGTCATGGGGTGGATAATAGGTCAGGTTTGTTACCAACACCTAGGAACCGTGAATTAGGTGAATGTAGTCATTATGAAATTGGCAACAGACTTCATACTTCCAATCTTAGGGTTGATATGCCTATTTTTTATGGAACTAATGTGAGGGGATGGATTAGAAGATGTGAGAAATATTTCTAGGTATATGTCACACCTGATGATCAAAAGATTGAATTGGCTACTCTATTTTTTACTGAAAAACTAGATATTTAGTTTCAAGGTTGGATAGCTAATAATCGTTATACTAAATGGGAGGGTTTTTTAGAAGACCTTTGTAAAAGACATGGTGATAAGGGTAATTCTGTTGTGGTATAGGAATTTAATAAACTCCCACAAACTGGATCAGTGGTTGAGTATCAAGAACATTTTGAGGAGTTGAGATCTATGTTGCTTAGATATAATTCTTCTTTAACTAAAGAATATTTCATTTACAGTTACATTAGTGGCTTGTATGAAGCACTCAAACCTATTGTTGAAATGTTAAGACCATCTGACCTTAACCAAGCCTTTTAAATTTCTCTTCTTCAAGAAAAATCCTTGGCAGCAACTTATTGGAACCCTAAAACTTACTATAAACCTACCCTCAATCCCAATTTTTCCATCAAATAAAATCCTACAATTCCTTCTTTAAAACCTGACCCAAAAACTTAAATTTTTTCCAATACTATCATACCTAAACTAAACCTTCTCAAATGGAACAACAATATGATAAAACCAAGAACCCCACTTTCATCCATCGTGAACTTAATAACTTTTGCTATAAATGTGGTGCGAAATTTACACCTGCTCACCAATGTAAGCCTAAGCAACTTCATACGATGAATGCTACTGATGCTGAATTATAAGAAGCATTGCCTGATGAGCTTACTGCAGATTTTGAAGTTAATTATTATGAGACTGATGAAGAAAATGATGTTTGAGTATCTCTTCATGCCTTAGGTGCATAAAAATCCGCCACTATTGTTTCTATCAAAGGGTTTATTGATAGTAAAGAGATTTTGATCTTGATGGACAACGGAAGCACTCATAGTTTGATCTATAAAAGATTGCAACAACAACTTCCTTATAAAGTTGTGAAAGTTACTCCTATTTCAGTTTCAACTACAGGTGGCAATAAACTACTTTGCAATAGAAAATGTCTTGGATTCAAATGGCAGATGAACAACGTGGACTTCTCTTTTAATATACGAATTTTGGATATCGATGATTATTATTTAGTACTTGGGGCAGATTGGATGCTGACTTTTAATCCTGTTACTCTTGATTTTATTAAGAAACATGTCATTATTCATAAAGATGGCCATCCTATTTTGATTCAAGGCATTAAGAATGACAGCTCTCTCAAGATGCTTAGTAGGAAGAAGCTTAATCAGGTGGTAAAAAAAAACTAGTACAAGTAGTTGCTCACTTGTTTGCTCTTCAGGCTGTTCCTCTTCTAAACCAGGTACACATTTCTGATGAATTAATATTATTATTGGAGGAATATGAGGATATTTTTCAAGATCCTCAAGGTTTGCCCCCTCATAGGTTTCATAATCATGCTATTCCTTTGAAACTTGATGCTCAACTTGTCAATTTGAGACCTTACAAATATTCTTTTATTCAAAAAATTGAAATTGAAAAGCTGGTATAAAAGATGCTTCGTTCTTCAATTATACAACATAGTACAAGTCCTTTTGCTTCTCCTGTTTTATTAGTCAAAAAGAAAGATGGGAGTTGGTATTTTTGTATGGATTATAGGCAGCTTAATTCCATGACTGTTAAAAAATAAATTTCCCATTCCAGTCATTGATGAGTTGTTGGATGAACTTCATGGTGCTATGTATTTTTCCAAGTTAGATTTAAGGGTTGGTTACCATCAAATTCGTATGACAGAAACAGATACTTATAAGACTGCATTTAAGACTCATAATGGTCACTATGAGTTTCGAGTGATGCCTTTTGAGCTCACTAATGCCCCTGTAACATTTCAGGCTTTGATGAATGATATTTTCTCTCCTCACATTCGTAAGTTTATGTTGGTATTTTTTTATAATATTTTGGTTTACAGCCCTGATTGGAATGCTCATTTGCAACACTTGCGACTTATCTTTGATGTGTTACAGTCTCATCAGCTATATGCAAAAAGGTCTAAATGTTTATTTGTGAAAGATCAAATTGATTACTTGGGTCATATCATTTCTAGACAAGGTGTGATGACGAATCCAACCAAGATTGAAGCTATGACAACTTGGCCTAGACCTACATCTCTTAAAGCATTGAGAGGATTTTTGGGTTTAACTGGATACTATAAAAGTTTATTGCTCATTATGCACTTATCAGCAAGCCTCTAACTGATTTGCTTAAGAAAGATAACTTCAAGTGGAGTATAGAAACTGATTTAGCTTTTAAGCATCTCAAGGAGGCAATGACAATGGCACCTATTTTGGCACTTCCAGATTTTTCTCAAGAGTTTATTCTAGAAACCGATGCTTCAAATTATGGCATATGAGCAGTTTTGATGCAAAATGGCAAACCTCTTGCTTATCTAAGTAAATCTTTAAGTAAGAAATATCATGGCTTGTCTATTTATGAGAAGGAGTTATTAGCCATCATTACAGCTGTTACAAAGTGGCAGCACTACTTGGAGCACTCACATTTTATTATCAAAACTGATTATGATAGTATCAAACACCTTCTTCAATAAACTCTCCATACATATATTCAATAGAAAAGTATTACGAAGCTTCTTGGCTTGAGCTATTCAATTGTGTATAAGAAAGGTGTTGAAAATAAAGTTGCAGATACCTTATCTCAAAGAGATCGTGGTGCAGACCCACATTCCTATTTTATGTTTACTTATGCTGTCATTCCTTCGTGGATTTTAGAAGTGAAAGATAGTTACATTCATGATGGAAAAGCTCAGTCCTTGGTTTCTGCTTTGCTAATTGATCCAAAGGCACATTTTTCTTTCACTTCTGATAATGGCATTCTACATCATAAAGGGAAAATCTATTTAAGCAGCTCTGGCTCTTTGAGATAATGACTATTATTAGTTTGTCATTCTTCTTCTCTTGGTGGCTATTTTGGAATTAAAGGCTCTTATCAGCGCACTAAACAACACTTTTATTGGCCTGGTCTTCAAAAAGATCTTATTGCTTTCATTTCTAGTTGTAATACTTGTCAATGATGTAAGTCTGAATCTGTGGCTTATCTAGGCTTATCACAACCATTGCCTATTCCCTCTCAAGCTTGGACTCATATCTCCATGGACTTCATTGAGTAGCTTCCCAAATCTGAAGGTAAAAATACTATTTTAGTGGTCATTGATAAATTCACTAAATTTGCTCATTTTATTGGGCTATCACATCCATTAGATGCAAAGAAAGTAGCTAAAGCCTTCCTAAATCATGTCTTTAAGCTACATGGTTTGCCTATTGTTATTGTTTCTGACCGAGATAAAATTTTCACTAGTTTATTTTGGAAGGAATTATTCAAATATTTGGGTTCAGACCTGTATTATAGTACTGCTTACCACCCTCAAACTGATGGTCAGACAGAGAGATTGAACAGGTGTTTAGAGAATTATCTTCGTTGTATGACTTCGCATAAACCCCGTCAATGGTTTCAATGGCTTCCGTTAGCAGAATGGTGGTACAATACTTCTTTTCACTCAAGCTTGCAAATGTCTCCATTCCAAGCTTTGTATGGATATCAGGCCCCGCTTCTTCCTGGCTTAACTCAAAGTCATACTGCTGTGGCATATGTTGAGCAATTTCTACTTCAAAAGCAGCATATGAATCAATTGTTGAAGGAAAACTTGTCTATGGCCCAAAATAGAATGAAGCAAAATATTGATAAGAATAGGACTGATCATTTTTTTGAAGTTGTTGGTGATTGGGTATACTTAAAGTTATAACCATATAGACAAGCATCTGTAGCTTTGCGAAAGCATCTGAAACTTTCTGTAAAATATTATGGTCCTTTTCAAATATTATCAAAAGTTGGTGTTATCGCCTATCGCTTAGATTTGCCATCTTCTAGTGCCATTCACCCTGTGTTTCATGTTTCCTTGCTCAAAAAGAAGGATGGCTCTCATATTCTAATATCTCCTCATCTACCAGTGGTGGGACTTCATGACCAATTTAAAGTTCAACCTGCCATGATTCTTGATTCCAGAGTTATTCTTCGAAAGAAACAGCATGTTCAACAAGTACTGGTGCAATGGATCAATATGGCACCAACTAACAGTACTCGGGAGGATGTCACTGTTATCAAAGCTCAATTTTCTGATTTTGACCTTGAGGACAAGGTCTCTTTGGGAGCAAGTGGTATTGTACCGACTGTCAACTAAAGCTACTGTCAATTGAAGCTACATTGTGAATTTGTTAGTTTTATTTTGTAACCAACTGATGAGTTGGCAAATGTTGATTGGTTGTTGTTAGTAAGTAGTGCACAATATAACTGTGTAAAACTATTGAAAGGAAGATTTTATGAATAAGAAAATATATTCTTTCGGGTCAAATTAATTCACTTGCTTTTCTTCTCTTATTTTCTTCCTCTACTCCGTCTTTTTCTTTTCTTCCAAACAACCTTTCTCTTTACTGCTCTTTTCTTCTTCTCTTAAATTCCCTTTATTCTGCAATTCTTGATCTTAGTTTTCTGGGTTGTGTTTGGTGAATACTGAGCATAACATCAAGGTAGTCTGATTGATATTTTTATTTTGTAACAATTATGAATATATAATAAAAAAATTTCATTTTGTAGCAAATAATTTTTTCTATGTCTATATTCAAAATTTTATATCAATTATGACATATAACATATTATATATTCAAGGCACAATACATACAGCGCCCCCTGAACTTGGCATTTTTTACCATTTTGGCACCTCAACTTCCATGTTTTCCATTTAAACCACTCAACTCGCCCAAAACGTGACTTTTAAACCACTCCTAGCCCATGTGGCATAGAGCGTGTTTAAACTCGCTGAGAAGCGCGTCAGTCCACTGAAAGGGACTATGATCGAAGAAAAAGAGAGTGGCAACGGCTGTTTTTTCCATTGTTTGCAGGTGATCCCTCTCTTCTCCTCTTCTCCTCGTCTTCATCCTCTCTCCTTGTCTTCCATTCTGGTTTCTGCAACCTTCTTCATCTTCCATTTAGTTTCAATTTATGTTTGTAAAATCTCAGCTGGAAGTTCCTAAATGGCATGGAGATCAGAAAGGCAAATGTCATCACAAAGTAGATATTCAGTTCACAATGAATTTACTATACCCATTTGTGATTGCAATGAAACAGCTATGTTGAAAGTGTCACAAACAAACGCAAATCCAGGGAGAAGGTTCTTTGGTTGTCCGAGATTTGGCGTAAGTGTTGTGTTATATAACTAATTTACAGAATTAGGTCATGAAAATGGACAAAACATCGTGTGAATTTGCAGGTGGGAAGGCAAAATCCCTGTGGTTATTTTCAGTGGTATGATCCACCAGTACCTGATCATGTAAGGCGTTCATTTGGACGGTTGATAAATAGAGCTAGGGAGGCTGAATTCGAAAGAGACAGAGCAAGAGCAAAAAATACTAAACTGATGTGGCTTGTTGTCTTTTTAAGTTTGATTGTTGTTATGCAACTTGTATGCATTATGTTTAGTTAAAATAGTTTAAATTAGGTGATTGTTATGGGCACTGTAAAGCAGATGTAAATCAGATGTAATGCAGATGTTTCTTAATCAAATGATGGATTTTGGCCAAGCAATTGATACAATATTTGCAACTTTAGCTAAAGAGAAAAAAAGTAATAAACCCAAACCAAAATGAACTCTGTTTATTAAAACAGGGGATTTCATTAATATATGAACGAGAATACCTTAATATAATAGCCAAAGTATTCCGCTGATTCACCTAGCTTGTTTAACATACATAATAAATTAGCAAAATACATAAGCTGTAGTGATGATCAGGGGAAATAGAAGCATTAAATGCTAGCTTCTTCAACAAACAAAAAGTAGACAAAAATATAAGCATTAAACGATAGCTTCTTCAGCGCTTGCTAGCTGATGATGCTCTAGTTGCAACTCTATTTGTAACTGAACTTTGACTTAATGCTAATCCGGGTACAGCCCCATCTACAGATTGAGCTTGCAATTCATTTCTTCTTTGAGTTTGCAACTTA
>CATIWO010090002.1:0-20851 GCA_949673435.1 Macaranga tanarius | reverse complement strand
CTTGGGTGATGATATACCTGACTTCCTTGATTGGCAGTGTGTGCGTCAAATGGTTGATATGCTTCAGATCTTTTATGATATTACAATGAGAATTTCTGGTTCTCAGTTTGTCACTGCTAATACTTTTTTTTCTGAAATTTTTGATTTGAGTTGCATGTTGACTGAGATGCAATCTTCAACTGATATATCTGTTATAAATATGGGAATGAGTATGAAGGCCAAATTTGATAAGTATTGGGGGGATCCCGAGAAAATGAACTATTTACTTTTTTTTGCATCTATTCTGGATCCTAGATATAAATTGGAATTTGTTGAGTTTTTTGTGAATCAAATGTATGGTGATTTGTTGGGAAGCAGAATGTTTATAAACCACAAGGCTAAGCTATCAACTCTGTTTGATGAGTATTTGAGTTTGCATGGTTCTTCTTCTGCATCTGATTCTGTTGGGAGCCAATTTAGCCAACTAGTTCCTGAGGGTGAAAGGCATGTGCCTGGCACAATAATGTCTTTAATTAAAGCAAGATTTAAAAAGCATAAACTAGAATCTGGAGGTATTGGGAGCAAAAAATAGAGCTTGATATTTATTTGGCTGAGGACATTGTGGAGGATGAGGGTAAATTTGATATCCTCAGATGGTGGAAGCTTAACTCTGAGAGGTTCCCAATATTATCTCGCATGGCTATAGATATCTTGGCAGTTCCAGTTTCTACTGTGGCTTCTGAGTCTGCTTTTTCAACTGGTGGTCGTGTTCTTGATGCATTCAGGAGTTCATTGACTCCCAAAATTATTGAGGTCTTGATCTGCACTCAGGATTGGCTGAGGATTCATAAGCAGCCAGTCTCCATTGAAGAGAACATTGAAGAATTGGAAGCAATTGAGAAAGGTTATACCTGCTCTCTCCTATTTGATATTTCCTTTTTCCTTTTTTCTTTAGAACTGAATGGTTTCCCATTCTAATTTTCACTCTTTTTTCTTCTTCCCAAATTTGGACGAGGTGGGCAGTGGCCCTTCACTTACCCAGTAGTTGAGCTTACTGGTTTCTAATCTCTAATACTTATTTGTCCACTTATTTCAATTAATTTGGTGCCTCTGATTATTGCTTTTTACTGGTTTCATGCCTGCTTGCTTGTGTTGCTGTGCTTTTGCTCTTGTGACCAACCTGATGTGCCTCTTACTTGTGTTACAATGCTTTTGATCTGTGACCAACCTGAGGTGCCAGTGTTGTTGTTGCAGGGTAAAACTATGAGGCGATGATGAAGCTTCCACCCTTACATAATAAGACTTGACAAAATACTTACTTAAGTTTCTATGGTGGCTTTGCTTTTTTTTTTTTAGCTATCAGAAATGTGGCTGCATTCTTGATGTGATTAAAATGTTTGCTAGCTTGAGCCTCTTATAGTACTTGTGTTAATTTTTTTTATTGGCAATGATGATGCTTCCACCCTGCTTTTGCTCTGAGTTTTATGAGAATGCATTCTTAGTTTCTATGTGTGGCAATTTACAACATAACTAGTTGTTGCTTGCTGCCAGAAATTATGTTGTGTATTCTTAACTTGATATGAAACTTTAGCATCCTGAGCCTCTGTTTTTTAATTTCAGTTTCAGTTCTTTATTTTGCTCTATTTATCAGTTGACAACTCACTTGACATTTTCTTCTATGTCATATTTGATTGTGCAGGTTAATGCTTGCTGGAAACTGGCATCCTGACCCTATCTTTTTTTGTGTCCAGACCAGACTTTGATTCTTTTTGTACTTAGGCTAATTTATTGATCTGGCCCATTTTTTGTATAGGTCGGTCCACTTACTATATTTTGTAATATTTAGGCCAGCCCACTTACCATTTTTTTGTATAGGTCAGTCCACTAATGGCCCATTTTTTGTATAGGCCTTTAATTATGTTGTTTTTGAACTTAACAACTTAATCTTATATTGTAAATTTTGTAATCATGGGTAAAGCCCATATATATTAATGAAAAATTATACAATTTTCATCTCTTGGCCCAAAATTCTGTGGCCCATCTCAAACCGAGCCCAAACCAAATTTTCGAACCGATCTTTTCCAATTTTTTTCCTCTTCGGATTTCAGTTTCATATCATTTTCGGTTCAGTTCGGCTTCATCTTACATATATTCAAACCGATCGGTTTAACATATTTTCCAACTGACCTGACCGACCTGAACCGATGAACACCCCTAATTGAAAGCTTTCAATTGCTTTAAGTTCTAGGTCTTATTTTATGCCTAAGTAGCATTCAGGGGTCAAAATAAATATTTTGCTTTAAAAAAAAAAAGAGAAAGAAAGTTACTGTAGCAACTCCTCTCCCCCCCACGTTTCTAAGAAAATATATCAACTATTTTCTTCTTTCTTTATTTCTTAACAATTTTATAAAGTTCTGTTAATCTATATAATTTACACATACTCCACCATGAATAGAAGAAATCACACCACACACATTGAAATTTTTTTTTTTTTATTGTGTAAAACACCATTTTTTTTAAGAAAGTAAAACACCATTATTATTCCTATCTAAATTTGTCTAATTTTTCTATTTCACAACCGACTATTATTTGCCTCATCTTATTGGGCCTGGAAGCCCAGTAGTGATGATGTTAAATAAAGGTTGCCTATATAAAAGGGAACCCTCACGACACAATCCCTCCTAACATTACAATCCAAGCTGTTTATTGCTGTTGCTGTTAAGCTCTCTTTAAACCGTGTGTTCCTCAACTCCACGGTTTAGATCCGACCAGAAGAACCCTAATTTTCTCCTTCAGTTATTGTCTTCTTTAATCAACTCTCACTTTTCGAATCAACAATCATCAGGTACCATATATGTGTGTATGTATATATATATATATCTTCGATCCAGCTTTTATCGTATGCTCGTTGCGTTTCTGTGGTTATGATTTTGTAGGATTAATTTTACTGCTAAAATTATTAGTCTCTTTGTTAGCTGTCAAAAAAAAAAAAAAAAATTAGAGTCTGTTAGGTTCTTTTTAAAGAAAAAAATTCTGGTGGTGTTGTTGTTGTTGCAGGCATGGCGGGACTAGCACCAGAAGGATCCCAATTTGATGCGAAACAATTTGATACAAAGATGAATGATATGTGAGTTGTTAACTTTTTTTTCAAATTTTAGCTGTTTTTATTCATGGTATGATGCATCGTAGCTCTTTTTTTTATTTCAAAAGAAATTGTGATGTGATGAATATTTATGGGTGTGCTGCAGACTTTCGGCTGATGGAGAGGATTTCTTCACAACATATGATGAAGTTTATGAAAATTTTGATTCTATGGGTTTGCAAGAAAACCTTTTGAGAGGGATTTATGCTTATGGTATGCTTAATTGTGCTCATGTATCTTTGACAATGCGCGGTTGATTATTTTGATTTTGATTTTGATTTTGGATTTGGATTTGAATTCTTCTTTATTTTATGTTGTGTAGACTGTAATTTATGCATCATACAGGTTGCTTTTAGATTCTTGCTGCTTTTTTGTTCTTTTCTTGATATGAGGTTGTAATGGTTAGAGTTCTAACTATGCTTCTATAGGTTTTGAAAAGCCCTCGGCCATTCAGCAAAGAGGAATTGTTCCCTTTTGCAAGGGACTCGATGTGATTCAACAAGCTCAGTCTGGAACAGGAAAGACTGCGACTTTCTGTTCTGGAATTCTCCAACAGCTTGATTATGGTTTGGTGGAATGCCAGGCCTTGGTCCTGGCACCTACTCGAGAGCTTGCACAACAAATTGAAAAGGTTATGCGAGCACTTGGGGATTATCTTGGTGTCAGGGTGCATGCTTGTGTTGGTGGAACTAGCGTTCGTGAAGATCAGCGCATTCTGTCTAGTGGGGTGCATGTTGTTGTTGGCACACCTGGTCGTGTGTTTGACATGCTGCGAAGACAGTCGCTTCGTGCTGACCATATCAAAATGTTTGTGCTGGATGAGGCAGACGAAATGCTTTCACGTGGTTTCAAGGATCAGGTCATTTTTTTCTTCTCAAGTTTTTGTCCTAAGCTTTTCATATTGATCTTCCATGCATATCTATTTTAATATATCAGCATAGAACTGGCGTTCAAAAAAGATTTTGCTGAATGCAATTAGACAGTGTGGAAAAAATAGTTACTGCTTGGTCTTCTTGTGTGTTTGTTATACGCTATTCAAACCATTGTTAAAACCAATTTGCTAACATGCTCAAGGAATATGATTGATATCTGTACTGTTAAATTGATTGCGCTGATCTTGTTTCTGCTTTGTCCGTCAGATCTATGATATATTCCAGCTTCTGCCATCAAAGGTTCAAGTTGGTGTTTTCTCTGCAACAATGCCACCTGAGGCTCTAGAGATCACTAGGAAGTTTATGAACAAACCTGTTAAAATTCTTGTGAAACGTGATGAGCTCACCTTGGAGGGTATAAAGCAGTTTCATGTCAATGTGGATAAGGAAGAGTGGAAGCTTGAGACATTGTGTGACCTTTATGAGACCTTGGCTATTACCCAAAGTGTCATTTTTGTCAACACTCGTCGCAAGGTTGACTGGCTAACTGACAAGATGCGAAGTCGAGACCACACAGTCTCTGCTACTCATGGTGATATGGACCAGAACACAAGAGATATCATCATGCGTGAATTTCGATCTGGGTCATCTCGTGTTCTCATCACCACTGATCTCTTGGCTCGTGGTATTGACGTCCAGCAAGTCTCCCTTGTTATAAATTATGATCTCCCTACTCAACCAGAGAACTACCTCCATCGTATTGGACGTGGTGGACGGTTTGGCAGAAAAGGTGTTGCAATCAATTTTGTGACAAGGGATGATGAGAGGATGCTGTATGACATCCAGAAGTTCTATAACGTGGTGATCGAGGAGCTGCCATCAAATGTTGCTGATCTCCTTTAAATGAAATTTTGTCTTCCATTATCAGTAGAACGTTGAATTTGGGTTGTGCTTTTGTTTTTTTCCTTTTTTATTTAAAGTTTTGTTTTTATAGGTCTAGTTTCTTCTTTTAAAATCTTGGCTGTTGACTAGTTAGTCATATTTCACTTAATGTACCAGCAATGTTATATATGGCACTTAATGTACCAGCAATGTTATATATGGCATTGTGGATTTTTGTTGCATGTAAATCCCCATAATGGTGAATTTTTTGGTGCTTAAGGTGTGTGCGTGACTCATGATGCCTTATTTCTCTGTTCTGTTGTTTCGTTTTCAGTAGTAAACTGTTAGATGCAGAAGTTTGGTAAAGATCACATGTTCAAGCAGAAACGCTTTGTGCTGACAAGTTTTTTTCATAGGACATTGATTATGCAAGCACTAGAAGCGTTATCACACCATAGTTCAGATGAAATCTTTTGTCCGAAGTAGGCTCGGTTCTGCTGCAATTTTTAAGTAAAAATGCCTTCTTGATTCAGTTCCACTGCTTCCCATTTTCAGATTCCTTAAAATTTTAAACTACTTGGGGTCTCTTAAACTACGTGGGGTCTTAAGGAAGAGGTGAGAGTGAAGCTCCAATTTGGTTTATTAGATGAAACAGCAAGAAGATAAAAGATGCTATAATCAAACAAACCAAACACTAATCAATAGTTGACGATTTGTGACATGCTCTATGAACATATTACATTAATGCACCTCTCTTGTAATATATTAAACTAAAGGGAGATTTTTCTTTCATAGACATTGAACAGAAAAGGAAATTAATTTTCATATGTGCTAACTATAGTAATTTTGTGGAAGTTTAAATTCCTTGCACATCAAATTAAAAAAAAAATGATAGTATACAAATTATATTTCATTTTCAAAACCTCTGTTCATTTAACAAATTTCAAATTACCAGCAATAAATGAATGGTTTAAGGCTGTAAATGAAAACAAAGTTAATTTGTTCATGTAATAATCTGAACTGATTTTAACCTTTATTTTAAGCTAATGAGTCCAAAATTTTTATTTTTGATAAATCTAGCCTGATTTTAATTTTTAGTTATAATTCTAACACATTTAATGTACTTAATTTTAATTGTTCATCTTTAACCAATGCGTCTTCTTACTAAGTTAAAGTTAAATACCATCTTGTTCTTATCTATACGTTTAATTTCAACTTTAAAAATTGTAATATTTATATTTTTAAAACTGATCCTTTTTCAATTTAAAATTTTAATTGAGATGTAATTTATGTTATTTTAAATATAAATGTTAATAGTATAAATATAAAAAAAATAACACAGCATAAATTTTCATCAACTGCGGCTATAATGGTTATTATTATAAAGCGTATAATCAAAACCAATTGTATTATATTGTTAAAATTATAATAAAAAAGTAAAATTAAATTAGAATTTTAACATCAAGGTTGATTTGTTCATGTGACAATCTAAACTTATTTTAACCTGTCTTTTCTGGCCAAAAAATTTTATCGTTTTATTTGTCGTCCAATATTTTTTTTTTTTTGTCTGGAAGGGAAGGAGGGTTCGAATGACGGGGATTCGAATCCTCTTTCCTTGTATGTTCATCCCGCGATTGGAACGTAAATCGTCCCAATCTAAGGCAGATGGACTGTCGTCCAATATTAAGACAACTCACTTAGGAGTGCCGTCAAATGTACCAAAACTAAATTAATTATTCATTTAGTATAATTTGGAGTAAAGTGGAAAGGAAGGAGAAGGAAAGGGGGTGATATGTTTCCTAATTTCTTCACAACTAAGCCAAGAGGTGGACACAAAGAAGCATGAGGAGCTACGGCCCTAATAACACGTTTTTGGACTTGTATTTTTTCCTTTCTTATAATGGCCTCAAAATCTAGAAACAGAAGTTTCATATTTGTCGTTATGTGAAGCACATGGGGCTATTTGCCTCGTTTGGGAGTTGGGATTGAGTTCCAAAGTCTCTAATTGTTTACTTACACGAATATAAAACAAAATTATCTTTAAAAAGTTTATAATACTAACATTGTACGAGTTGGGAAAGTGGGATTTTTTATCACCCACGATACTTATAGGAGACTTAACTATTAATCCACCCATAACGTTCATAGGAGACTCCACCATTAGTCCAATATTTTATAATTGATTTAATTAAACAAATATTTTTTAATTTATAAAATAAATTATTTATTAAAATATAAAATTTTAATATGTGATTATAGAGACAAACAATTTTTAAAATTTACATCAATTATAAAATTTTCGATTACAAGTATAAATTAATTAAATTATAAATTTATCAGCTATATATATAAATATTAATAATTAACTAAAATTATTTATCGTAATAAAATAAAAAATAATTAAAAATATGAAGGATTAATTAAATAGAAAATAAAGTATGTGAATTTCTTAGATATATTTGAAAATTACATAAACTAAATCAGATATTTTACTTTAATACCATTAAAATCCAGTTAAATAAAGGACTCAATTTTAATAAAAATAAAATTTTATTAATTTAATATATCGAAATAAAAATGTACGGATAAATGTCAAAAAAAATAAAAGTATTCGGCAGAAAAAAAAATAGTTTATTCCATTATTATTGACTATAGAATTATAGTGGTAAAATGCAAATTACTATTACACTATTACCTATCCAAGATTGGAAAGTTGACCAAATCTTTCTTTTGGTTCTTTCTCAAATTTAAACATTAATATTTACATATAAAACAATAGCAAAATTTAACACATTTTATTATTTTATTTTATTAATTTATAAAACTAATTATTTTAATATTTTAATTTGTTAAAAATATAATTTTAAATTTTTTTATATAATTTATGCATTTAAATAATTTTAGTTTACTTATAAAAATATTATTTAAATACTTTATTTAATAGGTTTTAAAGTATAAAATGATTAAGCAATTTAAATCCTCTGCCAAACAGAACCTTATACCAAAAAATAAAAGAAAGAAGCTCTAAAAGGAAGCATCCTTTTGTCTCATATCTCTCGCGACACCTCAGTTAGTTCTATTACCTCAATTGTCGTCCTTTTCCTCCCACTGTTAAAACGACTTCCACGGAAATTTTTTTTAAAAAAAAAACCTCTAAAACGACAAAAGTCCGTCACGCATTCATCACTTCCGTCGCTAAATCTACGTAGCCTTTTCTAAATATCCAAATCCCATTTTTTATTAACAAAAAAAATTTCAATCTTTTTCCTGTTTATCACCCACCGCCCTCTTCGTATGACATAGTACTCTCATCATCCTCTTTTTATACACACATCGTCCTCTATCCACCGCATGTTCTCTGCATTAAATTTTAATTCTTCTTCTTCTTCTTCAGCTTCTCTTTCGTTATACATCTTTCGCTTCTGCGGCACCGCTTTAATGGCGACGGTCGAAACGCCGGAGACTCTTATGTCAGCTGGCGTTCTCTCCTCCGCCGCCGCCACTTCCGATCTTAACCTCTCTCTCCGACGTCGGCGAATGGCAACTGACTCCGATGGTGTAATTGCTGAATACATGGAATCTGAAGATTGTGGAAATAAAGTAATATTAGATCCTGTAGCGGCGGTTACGGAATTGGAGACGTTAAAAAGTAATGCAAAAGAGTGTGTCGCTAATAATAATACTAACAGTGACAACAAAAAGGATAGAATTGAAAATCGTGGAGGATCGGATATTAAATTTACGTATAGACCTTCTGTTCCAGCTCATCGGTCTCTTAAAGAGAGTCCACTTAGCTCTGATTTAATATTTAAACAGGTAAAGTTACTTCATTTGCATTTGTTTATGTTATTATTTTACTGCAGAGGCTGTGTTGATACTGAAAAGGAGTCAAATTTTGTATTAATGAGTTGGTGAATTTATAGCTTTGGGGCCATTTCTTGATTTAAGCTGATATTAGGAATTTAAGGAGCAGTTGGTGGTTGGTAATGGCATAAAAGGAACTTGTGTTTAATTTTTAAGTTTTTTTTTTTAAAAAAAAAATTAAGGTGAATTGATACATAATGTTGTATTAACTTTTTTTTTTTTTTTTTAAATATTTCAGAGTCATGCAGGTCTCTTCAACCTATGTATAGTAGTGCTTGTTGCTGTTAATGGGAGGCTTATCATTGAGAATTTAATGAAGGTTTCTGAATTTTTTTTCTCTCATTTTCACTTTTTGGTAATAGCGACGTGTGGAATTTCTGTGAGGAAAAGACTTTTGATATGAAGTGGGTTCTGCTATCTTTCTTTCTTTTTTTTTTTCTTTTTTTTGGCAGTATGGATGGTTAATTAAGACGGGCTTTTGGTTTAGTTCAAGATCTTTGAGAGATTGGCCCCTTTTTATGTGCTGGTAAACTCTTTATTATTCAGTTCTTTTGATAAAGAGGAATTCTTTTTCAGTGTATATGCTGTTGTTTTCGGTTATAGTTAATAGTTGACAAATACTTGCTGTGTTGTGACTTCTATGGCAGTCTTTCTCTTCCAGTATTCCCTCTTGCTGCCTACCTAGTTGAGAAGTTGGCATATCGGAAATATGTATCTCCACCTGTAAGCATTTCAAGTCTGTCTATTTTGTATGTTCTTAGAATCATAGAGTTGTCTTATCAAAGTTCTAGCGGTAAACTAATATCTACATGATTTATTGAGTCGCTACCATTGAATTTGTTTGAACTCTAAGTTAAGTTTAGTGTTGCAGATTGTTATTTTCCTTCATGTGATCATCACCTCAGCAGCTGTTTTATACCCAGTTTCCGTGATTCTCAGGTTCTTTTACTTTCTTTTTTCTTTTTACTGTTCCTTTTTTTTTTTTTTTTGAAAAAAGTCCATCCTCCTGTAGCTACTACTATAGCATTCCAAAATATTATAATCATGTTTCCTTAGATGCTAGGTTTTTTTTTTCCTGAAAATTGGATGCTTATGCTCTACTTCAGAATTGCTACTGAAAATCACACATACTGAAAACTTGTATACTCCAGTTCATACTTGTGTGAATCTGGAGCCTTCATGAGTAGCAGTTTTTAGTAGTTCCTTACAGACTTTGGTGTCATGAGAGATAAGAAGGATGACCGAATATTATATAGGCTTTGACTTGATCAGTCGTCTTGGTTTTCCCCCTTTCTGAACATAATATTTACTTCATTTAGAATTAGAGGCCAGATGTCTTGGTTTTCATATGGTCAGTTCTTAGGGAATATCTATAATGATGTCAAAAAAAGGGTATAGGTTAAGTGCGAGAAAGCAATATTTTGAAAGTAGAGAAAGATGGGAACACATATTTAGTTTTGAAAGATTTTTATAAGCAATTTAACGATCTTGGAAATTTTTATGGTTTAGTTGCTGGAATAGACTACATTGCATGTCTTCTTCTGCTCACCTGCTCTTGTATTGCAAATATTTCGGTTTTTCTTTTAGTATTGGATTGAGTCTCCCTATCCTTTTCTTTTCCTTTCTCTCCATCTATGTGTGCACGCATGTTGCAAACTTGTACAGCAACAATAGGAAGATTGTGTCGAAAACTTATTTATAGCTATAATAAAGGCGTTATGTGTCACAAAATTCTTTTTTTCTTGGAGCAGTATTATCAGAATTTCTTAGATCTTTTGAACTCTATTCTTGGCTTGCTAATTCGGACGGAAGTTAAGATGCTTAATTATACTTTGATCAATTTTGCAGTTGTGAATCTGCTTTTTTATCTGGTGTCTCATTGATGCTGTTTGCTTGTATTGTGTGGTTGAAATTGGTATCTTATGCTCATACAAACTATGATATGAGAGCAGTTGCTGACTCTGTTGATAAGGTAAGAATGTAATTCTCTTGTGAAATTCCTCAACTTGTGTCAAAAAAGGTATTTCTGTTTTTTAACTGGAGTTTTCATGTGAAAGATATGACATTGCCTGTTATTGGCTGTAAAATGGCAAAACTGAGAAATATGGCCAGAGCCTAAAAGTTCCTGGAAATTTCACACTACATGGTTTTCTCTTCTTTGATTTTCCAAATACTATGACAAGCTTTGTCACACCTAATTTATTAGAATTAGAGAATGTTGTCAGTGGCACTCACCATCTCCTCCCCCCGCTTTAGGGGGAAAAAAATAACTTGTTGGATGGATTTCATAGTCTACAACAATGTGTTTCTGCTTGATTCCAGGGGGATGCATCCAATACTTTGAGTGCAGAGCGTTCTCATGATGTATCCTTTGAGAGTTTGGTGTACTTCATGGTTGCTCCCACATTGTGTTACCAGGTAATGGTTGTATTTCTTTCCAGTTATAAACCAATAAATTATTTCATTTTGAATCTTTTTGAGTATAATAATGCTCAGTGACTCATCATAGTCCTAGTGTTCATGAGTTTGGTTAAATTTAACCATCTTGGAGTATGTGACATTCTGTTAACCAGATCCTGTAATAGTTCTGTGCATGGGATAGTTGTAATCCAAACTGCCCCCATCATTGTATATAATATCTAGAATGCTGCTGTCAGGTATTTGGTGGTCATACCATAAATAATAATGTTAACAGGACATGAAATTAATACATAGCACTAATAGTTGTGAAATTGCTGAAATTCTATATTAAAAATATGTTAATATGTTTATGTACTATGTTAAGAATCATAGTGATACTTATTGCTATATTATATTATATTTTATTTTGTGGTTTTGCACCATGTATACCACGAAAAAGCTGTAGTTGATTTGTTTTGTCACTATTCATTAAAAAGAATTCACATTGAAATTTAAAAATTTGTATGGTGTTGTCAATAAAAGCATAGTCACACTTTATATGATAGCTTATTCTGTCTGTGGGTGGGTGGATGTTGGCTGAGAGGAGGTGGGACTAGTAATTTGTCACTATGCATTGTATTCCTTAATATGTGGAGTTCTTTGTTTTCTTGGTTCTAGGGTTATTCTGATCATGTTCTTTGTTATTGTAGCAAAGTTATCCTCGCACAGCATCTGTTCGAAAGGGTTGGGTGTTTCGTCAGTTTGTCAAACTAATAATATTTACAGGATTCATGGGATTCATCATAGAACAGGTAAGGAGAACTCTATTTTTGAAACTAGCTTTCTGTGTTCTTTCTATTGCTTTGGGAATTGAAGATGCATTCTTGACATGGTTGTGGACATAATTTGCAGTATATCAATCCTATTGTCCAGAATTCACAACATCCTTTAAAAGGGAATCTCTTGTATGGCCTTGAGAGGGTTTTGAAGCTCTCAGTTCCAAATTTATATGTGTGGCTCTGCATGTTCTATTGCTTTTTTCACCTATGGTGAGTCCACCTATTCTGTTTCTTTTGTAAATTTTATGAAAAAATATATCTCTTAACAGTTTTGAGCAATATAACAGTTTTGAGCAAAGCCTTTACTTTTTCTTTTTTCTCATTTTTTTATGTTAATTGCATGGAGATCATAATGGACTGCTGGCTGTGTGTATGTTTGATTCATATCATCTGCATTTTAATTCATTATTGTGGTAGACAAATGCTGCCATGTATTGGGCTGATTTTTAGTTCTATTCATTTTGGTTATAATGGTTAATGGATGTATGCTGCAAATCCTTTGTTGAATTTGGTATTTTCCTCACCCGCAACTCTAAAATAAATCTTGTAAATTTTCTGTAACTAAAGTAAAAATTTAAATTGTGTGGATGCTTCTCTGATTGTGGGAGATTAATTCAAGCTATCCTAGTTTTTATATGTTCTAGAATCTGTAACCTGAGCTTTGATTCTGTGACTAAGGAACAATGTTTGAGGTGCATTATTCTTGCATGAAAAAATGCAGGTTGAATATACTTGCTGAGCTCCTTCGTTTTGGTGATCGGGAGTTCTATAAAGATTGGTGGAATGCAAAAACTGTTGAGGAGGTAGAAGTTTTTTTAATTATTGAGTAAAGCTTTTCTTTGGGTATTATCTTTTAAAAACTCTTTGCTTACATTAAATTGTGAACTTTGTCATGCAACTTATTGGATTTGTGGCGTTCATCAGTACTGGAGGATGTGGAATATGGTATGTTCCTTCAAATTATAGTTCTCCTTTTTTTCACTCTTTTCTACATGTAGCCTGAGGAAATACAAAGTTTATGATTTATATGTTCAGAGATGACAATCTTATTTGAAATCTATGACACACTTGGTATTGCTATGAAATTGTTCAGACAACTATTAAGTTTCATTTCAGTTGTCGTTGATGATTTGGAGCTTTCAAAATTATGTCGCCATGTGTTCGCTCCTGAAATATGTGTATTGTTTATGCTATTTGCTCATTGCTGTCACCTGTTATGTATTTAGTTGCAAATTGGGGT
The DNA here is from genome assembly GCA_949673435.1 of Macaranga tanarius. NCBI lineage: Eukaryota > Viridiplantae > Streptophyta > Magnoliopsida > Malpighiales > Euphorbiaceae > Macaranga > Macaranga tanarius. The sequence goes on along the minus strand of CATIWO010090002.1, from coordinate 7,633 downwards.
TTGAAGATCACACAGTTCTGTGATTCATGAAATTGTTTTGTACTATTAATGTTGGTGTTAGCCTTACAATGTTAGGTTGAACTTAGATTCCTGAAGTTTTATAAATTCTTTTATTTTTGTTAACGTAATCATCTTCGAATTGCTCAAGGTTAAATATCCATCTGTGCCAACCACTATAATTATATTGTTGAAAGTATAGGTAACACACCCCATATATACTGCTGTTATAGAAGGAAACATGCATGTGTTCCTGTGCCTGCATATGCACTTATCCGTGCTTGGAGGAACAGATTAACACACGTACATGGAGTTTGGTTGAGTGTGTTGCTGATGGAATTTTCTTTGGTCACAGCCTGTTCATAAGTGGATGGTTCGGCATATCTACTTTCCATGCTTACGGCATAATATACCAAAGGTAACTTTGCTTCTCCCTTGTTATTCAATGAAGGCTTGATTGTTTTAATGTAACCAAATTTTGGGAAGAATGCTGATGTGTGAAATATAAGGAGAACAACAGGAGCTTCATTTGAATCTAAAATATTCTAAAACTGTGTTCAGAAGTTGATATAGGTGGTGTACTTTAGACTTCCAAATTCTTGCTGAATTAGCACAGAGCCTTACTTTTCATAATGTTTCAGGTTCATAACTAGGTAGTTCATTTTAAAAGATTTTTAAGGGGTTTTTTTCAAGTCTTTAAGGGCTGCAGGGTCAGAAGGAGGAATAATGTTTACTATAATTTAGGGACTGTTCCAGTGTGATTAGGCTTGGAACTGATGGATTTTTGTTTTTGAGGGTGCATGTAAGGAACTATCCTGCCTTTACATTCTGAAGTTATTATGAATATTGACTATGAATTGGAATCTGTATTTTAACAACTACTCTGCAATGATATTTGTAATTGTCACTTTTACAAAGATCTTGAGCACAACAACTGTAGATACAATATATTTATATCTTAGAAATGAACTTCTAAGGGTTTTTCTTTCTCTTGTCAGGTTGGGATGTTAGATTGTTATTTGCTATTTTTGCTTTAAATATAATAAATAGCAAATAACATGTGCAACCTGCTTGTATTTGATTCATAAAGCTGTCTTGGTGGCTTTTGATGTTAACTTGACCAACCTGCTTATATCTCTGGGATTTTGATTGCCTGCCTGTTATCTCACCAAGCATACACTTATGGTTTTATGCAGTTAGATATAGTCAACATCAATACTTTGTTGTAAACTGTTGTCAACTCTTATTCCATCGTTTTCCAATGCTGCAGGGGGTGGCCATACTTATTTCTTTCTTTGTTTCAGCTGTATTTCATGAGGTATTTGACGGATGATTTTATATTTGACAGATTTCAATTCTCCAATTTATGATTTTCAATGCCTCATCTTTGTCTCCAAAAATAATGGCCATTTTATATGTTTGTTTTCATTGCTTTATAATTGGCAACTGCGCTTTAAGAATGATTTTTTTTTCCTCTGGTGCATCTATTTTAAGTGAGTTGAAACCTTATGTATAGGGGATTATTACATTTTGTTCAGTGTTGGGGCTGGAGTGACTTCATGTTCCAAACCTTATACTGTAAAATTGCTTAGGGATCATTATGGGGCAAGTGCAACCAACCTTTCTCTGGGAACAGTACACTGTCAATAACTAATGCTTTGGGGTTAATTCAATGGTAGAAATGCTGGCATTTAGTTTCTCAATACTGTATCAATGAGGTGCATTGATGCTTATGAGAAGGATAGGAAAGATAAACCTAATGATGAATGCCTGCCATTGTAGAATAACTGGCAGGGTGATTGCGTATGCCAAATGATAAAAAGGGAAAGGCAGAAGGGAGAATAGAAAAAGATGTGGATAGAAGTTAAAAAAGGAAACTTTCGTATTGATTCAAAAGCATGACAACCTGTGCAACTTTGGCATATCACTTCTGTCTCTGTAGTTTTGTGGAGCTGGTTACTGGCACTAGCATTATAAATGATATGATGTTGCCTTTTAAGTTGCTCGAGTATAATAGCTTATGTTGTGGTGTATCATTGCTTTATTTATTTTGCAGTTGTGCATTGCTGTTCCTTGCCACATGTTTAAGCTTTGGGCTTGGTCTGGAATAATGTTTCAGGTAAGATCAATTTGATTACTAGAAGTTTTATATATATATATATATATATGTACGGAAATTCTAAGTTCAAATCCCACTGGAATTGTGCTGGGATGATAGCAATTTGGAAGGGCTACTTCATGGGGAAAAATGTTTGCACCAGAGTTTATCAATATATATGCAGTATGATCTCAATAATTCATTATTTTTTCCTGTTTGGATCAGATTCCTTTGGTCGTGATCACTAATTACCTTCAAAGGAAGTTTAGAAGTTCAATGGTATGTATGTCTTCATTTTATAAGCTTATTTTAGCCTCTGATTCATCACCGTCATTTTTTTGCAAAAATGAACCATAATAAGATATATCTTGGAGAATAAATTGTGCAAGTGCCAATAAGAATCTGTAAGATCGAAATAACATGAGGTAACAAAAGCACTCAAATTTGTCAAATATGGCTGGGTTCCAGATCCTGCCGTTCCATTGCACTGCTCAACTATTTGAGTCTAATAATCTTAGCACCTTGAGTGGTATAACATGGTATTGTTGTTTCATTTGACAGGTGGGAAATATGATCTTCTGGTTTTTTTTCTGTATTGTTGGCCAACCGATGTGTCTACTATTGTATTACCACGACTTGATGAATCGCAAAGGGATTAATGAATCAAGATGAAACTAACCCCATGGCAGTTGAGGTCAGTCTTGACATAGATACACCAGATATGGGTCGCTTCCAATATCTTATGCTTGGGATTCAACAGTTTGTTTCCGTAAGTCGGGCTTCACACCACTATTGTCCTTGTTACAGAGCCCATCAACGGAGTAGGTTAGTTTGTTGTCAAGTAAATACAAGCAATTTTGAATGTATAAGAACATTGACTGAGAGCCATACTGCAGCATCAGTCCGCAGACAATGTTAACCATGAGTGGAACGTTGTAGATGTATCAGGTTCAATTAATATACGTGTTTCCTCATCTTTCCTCGTAATGTAGCCTGCTAATTATAAACGGCTTCATATTTGTCAATGATCTTTTTGTTTGGACATTCTTTCGATGTATGAGATGCTGGATTGCCAAAGGCTGGCTTTCGGTTTGTTGCCTGCATCATTAGCTTTACAATGCAAGGTGTTACGTGACCAATAGGTGCTTAAAAGTTCTAAGATTTCAACTTTCTTTTCCCTGATCAGGCAATCTCTTATATTGTATTCTGTCATTGTTCTATGTTTCAATTTTTCAAGATCTTTCGAGTTTGAGTTGAATGTTACCACATTTATTGTTGATTTTCTTAGAGACTCAATTTTTTGCGTTAACAAGAAACCAGAGAAAAGTCTCAGAATGTTGGGTGTTACAAAATGTTTTGTTGATGAATGGGAAGCATGCTTTTGAGACCTTGAGAAAAAACAATTATGCTTTCGGGGATGAAGTTAAAAATGGGATTATAACGGAGAAATGATGAGCAATAAAATTTATTTGCAATGAGATACCTTTAGAAGCATGAAGCAAACTTTTATTTTTTTCTTAGTGATACAGTTTTGCTCCATTTGAATGGGGATGGACAGTGTTTCAAAATTTGTTGCCGGTAACGGCACACTATTTATGTCACTGATGCGACATAATACTTTATCCTTAATATTTAGAGATTAGTCAAATATGTGTAGGGGCATTAAAAAGAAAGAATGGGAATTCTTTTTGAATTAAATTCAAATGTTATTATATCATGTTAACAGCAAACATAACTATTTTTTTTTTTTTTTTTCGTTTAAAATTCTGAGGGCTCCTGGGAGAGAGAGGGAGGGAGAATCGAACCCCGCCCTCTACCTGGATGTCCCCGTGCTGTAGCCACTAGGCTCTAGACGGGGAGGAGAAATTCATAAAATTTTTAAATCCACACAAAAAAAATGAGACACTAATAAAATTTAAACCCTCACTGATGGACATATCGGACATATGGCTTGTCACCCAGGCCTAACTAATTTTTATTCTGAAAGGTAGATTGTCAAACATTTGAATTCTTAATTGTTATTATAACCCATAAGGGCCATAACAATTTTAAAATTATTAATTTAATTCCAATACGTCAAGTGCATCGGAAAAAAAGAAAAGTCACAAAGTCAAAAGCTTATTGTGGTAGTATCCGCACCAAATAGAAACCTTCATTTTAGCTTATGCAGCATCATATTGTTTACCACCGACGCCACTTTCTACGGCCATCCTCCTTGAAATAAATGAATAAACAGCAACAGATTGTGAAGCAACGCAGAGTTTCAATCTTTACACAAATTAGAGAGAGCTAGAAACAAACAGAAGAAAGAAGAAATCTTTGATGGAAGATTTCAGATCCAAGTCATATAATGATGGAAGAATGCAAATTCAGAACTACTATGGGACTAATGGAGATCTTGGACCCACTTCATCATCATCATCAGGTGTCAATTCCATGCAAGATCTCAGGTGTTACAGTGCCTCCCATGCATCTTCTGTGTATCCAACACAAACCCAGATGGGAAATAATGATATAAAGTTCAAGAAGGGCAAGTCTACAAATGGGTCAGTTTCAAAGAGTTGGAGTTTCAATGATCCCGAGTTGCAGAGGAAGAGGAGAGTTGCTAGCTATAAAGTTTACACTGTTGAAGGTAAAGTTAAAGGGTCTTTTAAGAAGAGTTTTAGGTGGATTAAGGACAGGTGTAATAGACTGGTTTATGGATGGTGACTTTTTTCTTCTTCTTTGAATGCTGATTTTCTGTTGTTATATTACATCTTCTTTTATGTTTCTTTTGGGCTTTTATTTTGTGCACTGTATTGCTGGCTTAATGTGTAGGATAATTTTATAGCATTCAAAATCTTAATATGGTTGTGATAATGAATAATTCTCTGGTGTACCTTCTGGATTAATCTTGGGACTCCAAATATATATATTGATTCTAGGATGATTTCAAAAGCTGTCAAATTGATTGCGATGATGAATTATACTTGGGGCACTCAAATTGATTCACGGTGATTGTTTTAGACTTTAGTATATATTGGGACTATCAGATTGTGATGGGAACATAATTACTATGTCATCTTTTCATGAAATCCTATACTGGTATCAAGAGAATTATAGATTAAGTCTGAAGTGAGGTAATAGAGTTTTTTCCCCCTAGATTGTTATTTTGAGAGTCATAAGTTGTAGACTGTTCTTAGCACTGTGTTTCATATTCTAGTACCCTAGTGCTCAGCATATGTTCCATATGAATCTTGTAGTGAATCTGATTGAGCTAAATTACTGCCCCTTTGTATTGGTATCATTTCCTCTGGATCATCTATTTGGAGATCTTAGATTATGTGCAAATTGGATTCTATCTCTCTAACCAGCGGAGATCTTAGATTATGTGCAAACTGGATTCTAGCTCTCTAACCAGTAAAGAGGTGCTTTTTCTCCATAAGCAGAAGCATGCATGGATCAAATGTATCATTAGAGAAAAAAAAATTGTGGGAAACATTGCTGAAACCAGTGCAAGAGCATTGCTAATATTCAAAGAAATGACATCAATAGCATAGCATCATTTTCACTGCCATATGGATCAGTAGGTATCAAGTGGGGAGTAGAGGAAACCACACTCATTGTTCCCAATCTGAAGCTGAAGTTTTAACATCCCATAATATGAAAACTTGTTCAAGTTAGGGAGATGATGTCACAATCATTCCAGTACCTACTACCTAAATATAACAGCTTCACCTCATGCCATTGTGTATGCATCTGTTGTTAGAGTTTCACCTCATGCCATTGATTCTATCTTATGCACTTACACACTATAGAACTGGTTTCTGGTTTCAAGTTTGCTATCTGGATGGCATAAGTTTCCATGAGGGTGATTTTCTTCATGCTGCTTCTATTGTTTTCCTTGCATCAAACAGTGAGGAGAGAAGTAGTTATACTAACCAATTTGTGATAGTTGAACTGCCAATGTGATCATTACTCATTAGTCTCATGTCTTTGTGCTTGCATCAAATTCACAGTTTACATAGATATGCCTGTTTTGTTGTTATTATTCAACTTGGCTCCTCAGTGTTGAAGTTTGGACTGGTGTTTTGAGTCGATAAAACATTGGCAACGTCCTTTATTCCAAGCTAAGAAATCTGTAGTTGTTTCCTGTATTGAAGTCCTTTAACAGAAGTAAAAGAGCCTTGTTGATCACTCCCCTGCAAAAGCACACTCCAAAATATTTTTATAATTAATTTGTAAAAAATAATAATATCTTATATGCTTTTCAATATTTACTTTATATTTGTTTTTGTTATTCGTTTATAATATATGCCTATGTATTGCATGTTTAATAAATTTATAATTTTTAAAATTTTAACTTAATTGTTAATATATGTTTAATTCAGTTTCTAATCTTATTTTTGCATTTAGAAGTGTTCATTACCTAAATTATAATAACAAAAATGACATTATTTTGATATATAAAAAAATAAATGCTGAATTATTTTTTAATTTATATTATGTAATACAAGAGTTAAAATACATGAAGAAGCTAGTTTAAATTTCACTTCATGATCATTATTTTTGAGTATTATAATCACTAAAATATTTCAATTTTAATGTTAACTTTTAGACTACATGACAACTTTTATATAGTGATTTACATGGATATAAAGTTCTCACTGTTCTTATAAATTATTCATATGAAAATAATTTTTCTTATGTCATAAATTATTCATACTTTATTAATTCTATTTGATTTTTAAACTTTTTAAATTGTGTTATATCCTAATTAAAAAAATAATTGCAATTATATTTATATGAATCATATTAATTTAAATAAAAGACTATTTTAACTTTTCTTTTAACTTTTTTAACTATTTTTACATCCTTGTCCACCTCAACTTATAATGATGGTAATATAATATAATTTGTAGAAATTAACCACTATTTTTGCAAACAATTGAAAAATATTAAAATTGATTGAGATTAAAAAAATTAAGATATTTTTAAACCAGTAACCTTGATGAAAGTTAATTCAATGAATGTGATTATCAACATTTAGGGGTGTGCAAAAGTCGGTTCGGTTCGGTTTAAAAATACCTCAAATCAAATTGAACCGAACCTATATCGGTTCGGTGTAAAAAATTTCTAAAACCGAAGTAAATTCGGTTCAGTTCGGTTCAATTATTTTTTCTTTTTTATTTTCTTTTCACTTTTTATTTTTAAAATTATTTTATTTATATAATTTTACAATATTCTAATAAGATTTATAAGATATATTAATATTAATTTTTTATATTTATTTTATTTTTTAAAAAATTAAATGAACCGATTCTCTAAAATATATTTAAATACGTTTTGTTAGAATTTTTTGGCAGTAAATAATTTTATTAAGAGTTTTATATATTTAGAAACTAAAATTATTAATAAAATTTAAAATATTAGTACTAAACCAATTAAACCGACCTATAAATATATATAAAATTTTAAATATACAAAGAATTCAGTTCAGTTCAGTTTAATACGGTTTTTTACTCTGAAAACCGAATCAAACCGAACTTATTTCGATTC
>CATIWO010089996.1:0-10631 GCA_949673435.1 Macaranga tanarius | reverse complement strand
GATCTCTATATGTTTAGTTCTTTCATGATAAACGGGATTGTGAGCAAGTTGCATAGCAGATTGATTATCGCAAAATAGAAGTGCAGTAGAAGGTTGAGAAATAGAAAGATCTTGTAGCAAATATAAAAGCTATTGTAACTCACAGGTAAGAAGCGCTAGAGCTCAATATTCAGCTTCAGAGGATGACTTTGAGACTATTATTTGCTTCTTAGATTTCTTGGAAATGAGAGCATTTCCCAGAAAAACACAATAACCAGAAACTGATTTTTTTGTATCAGGACAAGATGCCCAATCATAATCTCAAAAACTCTTTAATTGTAGTGAGTTAAGTGTAGGAAAAAATAACCCTTTTCCTAGAGCAGCCTTGATGTATCGAAGGACTCTATGTGCAGCTTGTAAGTGTTTCTCACTTGGAGCATTAAAAAATTAAGAAAGTTGTTGAACACTATGAGCAATATCTAGTCTAGTGGTACACAAATATAGGAGTTTGCCTACCAATTTTTGATATATCACATTATCAGGAAGAGCAGGACTATCTTGCTTGAATAGCTTAGCATTTGCAACCATAGGGGTGGCTGTAGGTTTATAATTAATGAATCTAGTGTCTGCTAAGATATCAGTAGCATATTTTCGTTGATTGAGAACAATGCCTGCTGTGGATCGAGCAATTTCTAATCCAAGGAAATATCGAAGTTGACCTAGATCCTTAATTTGAAATAAAACATAAAGAAATTGTTTAATTGCAGCTACAACTTCTTATGAATCACTTGCAACAATTACATCATAAACATAGATAAGTAATGTTGTAAAAGATTGATCAGTGATTTTTAGAAGTAAAGAAGAATCTGAATGAGCAGCAATAAATCCTTGAGAATGTAGTGCTGGAATAAGTTTCAAATTCCACTGTCTGCTGGCTTGTTTTAATCCATAAAGAGACTTAATTAGTTTGCAAACCTGATTAGGAGCTGTTTGTGGCAAGCCAGGTGGAACTTGCATATACACCTCTTCATGTAAGTCACCATGAAGGAATGCATTGTTGATGCCTAATTGGTGTAAGTACCAATTCTTGGCTGCTGCTACTGTAAGAAGTGTCCTGATGGTGGTCATTTTAGCTACTGGAGAAAAAGTATCTAGACAATCAAGTCCTGCTTATTGTGTAAATCCCTTTACTATAAGCCTTGCTTTGCATCTCTCAAGAGTACCATCTGCATGATACTTTAATTTGTAGACCCGCCTACATCTGATAGCTTACTTATTAGGAGGTAATTTTGTAATGTCCCATGTATTATTATTTTGTAGAGCTTGCAACTCTAGCTGCATTGCTTCCTGCCAACATGAGTACTTAACAGCTTCTTTGTAATTTTTGGGTTCAGTGATAGTGGAGGTGTTTAAAATGTATTTGTGGTAAGAAGGGTTTAGGTGATCATATGACAAAACAGAAGCTAATGTTTGTGGTGAAGATGTTGCTGATCCTATAAACTTTATCATGCATATTCATACATCTTGTTATTTCTTCATTAAAAAAAATAAACAAAGAACATGTATTTTTATATTGTACAACAGCCTTAGTGAGCTGGCATAAATATACAGCTGGTAAAAATATAACTAATAACAGTAGAGAAAAATAGTTATAGGTTACTGTTATACAAGCTAAAATAAGATATTGTTGATCCTGCAAACTTTTTCATGCACATTCACATATCTTGCTATTTCTTCTACTGAGAATATGCTGCAATACCCCCCCTCAAGCTGGGGCATATATATCCTGAAGACCCAGCTTGGAAATGGCAGCTTAGAAGAGACTGGGAGGAAGAGATTTGGTGAATGAATCTGCAAGTTGATTCGATGAAGTAACTGGAAGCAAAGTAATGATACCTTGCTGAACCTTCTCTATAATAACATGACAATCGATCTCTATATGTTTAGTTCTTTCATGATAAATGGGATTATGAGCAAGTTGCATAGCAGATTGATTATCGCAAAATAGAAGTGCAGCAGAAGGATGAGAAATAGAAAGATCTTGCAGTATATATAAAAGCCATTGTAACTCACAGGTAAGAAGCGCCAGAGCTCGATATTCAGCTTCAGAGGATGACTTTGAGACTGTTGTTTGCTTTTTAGATTTCCAAGAAATGAGAGCATTTCCCAGAAAAAAATAATAACCAGAAACTGATTTTCTTGTATCAGGACAAGATGCCCAATCAGAATCTGAAAAACTCTTCAATTGTAGTGAGTTAAGTGCAGGAAAAAATAACCCTTTTCCTAGAGCATCCTTGATGTATCGAAGGACTCCATGTGCAGCTTGTAAGTGTTTCTCACTTGGAGCATCAAGAAATTGAGAAAGTTGTTGAACACTATGAGCAATATCTGGTCTAGTGGTACACAAATATAGGAGCTTGCCTACCAATTTTTGATATATCACATTGTTAGGAAGAGCAGGACTATCATGCTTGAATAGCTTAGCATTTGCAACCATAGGGGTGGCTGTAGGTTTATAATTAATAAATCTAGTGTCTGTTAAGAGATCAGTAGCATATTTCCGTTGATTGAGAACAATGCCTGTTGTGGATCGAGCAAATCCAAGGAAATATCGAAGTTGACTTAGATCATTAATTTGAAATGAAGCATGAAGAAATTGTTTAATTGCTGCTATAACTTCTTATGAATCACTTGCAACAATTACATTATCAACATAGATAAGTAATGTTGTAAAAGACTGATCAGTGATTTTTAGAAGTAAAAAAGAATTTAAATGAGCAGCAACAAATCCTTGAGAATGCAGTGATTGAATAAGTTTCAAATTCCATTGTCTGTTGGCTTGTTTTAAGCCATAAAGAGACTTAATTAGTTTGCAAACCTGATTAGGAGCTGTTTGTGGCAAACCATGTGGAACTTGTATATACACCTCTTCATGTAAGTCACCATGAAGGAATGCATTGTTGATGTCTAATTGGTGAAAGTACCAATTCTTGGCTGCTGCTACTACAAGAAGTATCCCGATGGTGGTCATTTTAGCTACTGGAGAAAAAGTATCTAGATAATCAAGTCCTGCTTGTTGTGTAAATCCCTTTGCTACAAGTCTTGCTTTGCATCTCTCAAGAGTACCATCTGCATGATACTTTAATTTGTAGACCCACTTACATTCGATAGCTTGCTTATTAGGAGGTAATTCTGTAATGTCCCATGTATTATTATTTTGAAGAGCTTGCAACTCTAGCTGCATTGCTTCCTGCCAACATGGGTACTTAACGGCTTCTTTGTAATTTTTAGGTTCAGTGATAGTGGAGGTGTTTAAAATGTATTTATGGTAAGAAGGGTTTAGGTGATTATAGGACAAAACAGAAGCTAATGTATGTGGTGAAGATGTTGTGTTAGTAAACTAAACTTGAAAGTCTTTAAAATGTAAAAGTTGATGTTTAGGTCTAGTTGATCTTTGAAGTTGAGGAATAGTTTGGGGCTGTGAAATGGAATCAGGAACTGAACTAGAAATATCAGGAGTTAAAGAATGAACAGAAGAAATATCATTTTGAGCAGAATTAGAATTGAATAAGAAAGGATCTAAAATTGGAAAAGTAGCTAGAGAAATAATAGAGCTAGAATCATTTGGTTCAGAACAGAAAGATTGATAAGGAAAAACATGTTCATAAAATATAACATTTTTGGAAATTAAAAGTTGATGACTCTGTAAGTCAAGAATTATGTAACCTTTGACATTATTAAGAAATCCAAGAAAGAGACCCTTTACAGCTCTTGAATCAAAAGGGGTTTTGTTTTGAAGAATAGGAGAAGGAATTCTGTTGCTTAAAAACACAAAATGAATAACACAATCAATCCAAAAATGAACAGGTAATGATGCTTGGAATTTCAATGCTCTACCAACATTAAGAATATGTTGGTGCTTGCATTCAACAACACCATTTTGTTGTGGTGTATAAACGCAAGTGGTTTGATGAATTATGCCTTTAGAATTGTAAAATTCTGGCATGTTAAATTCCAAGCCATTATCAGTTCTTAAAATCTAAATAGATTTATTAAACTGAGTATGAACAAGATTATAAAAGGACTTGATGATATCTCGAACTTCTGATTTTTATTTTAAAGGGAAAAGCCAAGTGTATCTACTATGATCATCAACTAAAGTAAGAAAATAACTATGTCCATAAAAGGATTTTGTACTTGCAGGACCCCAAATATCTGCATGTACCAATTCAAAACATTCTTTAGTAATAGATTCACTTAAAGAAAAGGGTAATTTTCTCTGTTTAGAATAATGATAAACATCATAAGGAGCATTTTCAATAGAAGAAGTAATATTTGAATCAAATTTTTGCAATGTTTTGATTCTGGCATTTGACAGATGTCCTAATCTAAAATGCCAGATAACATTCTCAACATTAACAGAAGAAATAATAAAATTACAAAAAATATTTGAATTAGAGTTTTGAACCAAATGATATAGTCCTCTTTGCTTTTTAGTTAATTCAATCATCTTCCATCTCTTGATGTCCTGAAGGAATAAAGAATCATTATAAAGGATCAAGCAAAAGTTTAAAGAATCTGTGAGTTTACTAGCAGAAAGCAGGTTAAACCCAAAAATAGGTACGTAAAGGACATCATTCAGTACAAGAGAATTAGAAAGCTGAATAGTACCCATGATAGATTCAGGAATTATAACCCCATTTGGCAGACGAACATTAGCATCTTTGACATTTTTATAAGACGAAAATGACTGTAAAGAATTTGTTATGTGGTCTGTGGCACCACTATCTATAATCCAGTCAATATGATTCTTATTTGAAGATAAATAAGAAATATGTGTTGAATTGCAATAGAATGTATAAGAAGAATTACCTGAATCAGAAAAATAAGAATTTTTGAAACTTGAAGCTGTATTGACAAAACATTTCTCAGATGTGGAGGAGTTTTGAATCAAAGCAATAAGCTTATTGTACTATTCTGTAGTGAAAGGAAAAGAATTCCCTTGATTTCTATTTTGCATCTCTGATTGTACAGATGAATCAGAGTTAAAGCCTTCTTGTTCAGTTGCCATATCTTCAACATTATTTGCATACCGAGTCCCTGATCTATTTCTTGGCACATATCCTGGTGGGTAGCCATGTTTCTTGTAACAATTATCAATTATGTGACCTGGTGCACCACAATGAGACCATACTGGCTTTTTACTATTGCTGGGATTAAATCTTGAATGAACATTGCTGCCCTTAGCTAAGAAAACACTTGAATCTTATTGAGAAAAATTAGAATTAGCCTTTGCAAGAAAAAAATTAGAATTATTGTTCATTCCATGTACTGCATTTCCAAATTGCCTTTCATGTTGTAAAACCATTGAAAAAACCTTATTGATAGATGGCAAAGGATCAATATTAATAAGCATGATCTATGACCTGACAGTAGAAAAATTGTCATTCAACCCTTTTAAGAACCTAACAACATAATCATTTGATTGGTAATTTTGAACAATCTTTAAAGCTTCACAACTGCATTTTGGATCACAAGAACAAACGGGTATTGGTCTCAAATTAACCAATTCATCCCAAAGAATCTTCAATTGTGTAAAATAATCTGTAATAGTTAGTGAATTCTGATGAAAAGCATAAATTTCACTCTGTAAATCTGTAATTCGATATGCATCTCCCTGTGAAAATCGTTCCTTCAAATCATTCCAGATATCAATTGCATTATCTAGCCAACTAATGCTTTGTGCTATAGAATATGAAACAGCTCTATAAATCTATGAACTCACCATAGTATTACATCTTTCCTAAATTTCAAAGCTTGGATCATTCTTAGAAGGAACCTGAATTGAACCATCGACAAACTTGAGTTTGTTTTTTGATAACAAAGCCATCCTCATTGCCCTGCTCCATGCATGATAATTCCTTCCATTGAGTGGATTTGTAACCAAAATCAAAGAGGGATTTTCACTTGGATGCAAATAGTAAGGGCTTGATGGGTTCTCTTCAAATCTTGCCATGTTTCCAGATCAAGAACAAATTGAATTCAAGAATTGAAAGAAATCAAGAAATGGGAGTTTCAAGACGAAGAAAAAATCTAAAGAAACCAACAAGACCAGCTTGAATATCGCAAGAAGAAAGAATAAAATCAAATCAAAGTAACTAGAAAAGAAAAGTGTTTGTTTCTCGAGAAAGCTCAAAAAAAATTCAATGCTCTGATACCATAATATGAAAATAAGCTTCTTTTTCATTTAAAAAAACAAAGAATATGTGTTTTTATATTATGCAGCAGCCTTAGTGAGCTGACATAAATATACAGCTGGTAAAAATATAACTAATGATAGTAGAGCAAAACAGTTATAGGTAACTGTTATACAAGCTAAAATAAGATGTTGCTGATCCTACAAACTTTATCATGCACATTCATACATCTTGCTATTTTTTCTACTAAGAATATGCTGCAATAGTAGATACAAGAAAAGAACAATGAGATTCAATGCAAACAGCACTCTCAAGCTCCACATTTCCAAACAGGAAATTTTTTTAGCCCTTCTCTCCTCTTTCCGGTTACGTTTTTAACTAGAATGCTAGTGCCTGATTAAAAAGACTGAACACAGCTACAACTGTGGTGGATATAATTTAGTTTGAAATGGTCTCCTATCGACCCCACAGATTGGACTTTGACATATTGATGTGACGCCAAAAATAAACATCAATGAGAAATGAGAGAAACATGCATTAGAAGAGTTTCTCTAAATTTTAAAAAAATATTAGTTTATCAAAATTATATTATTCATCAACTCTTAGAATTATAAAATCTTGAAGTTCTTATCTTTTTATATGACTAGGATAGACTGGCTAATGAATTAGTACCACGACAATGAATGGTGTCGTGATTCAATTGCAAAGAGAACTAATTTGCACAGACGTTTGACATATAAGGGCTTCAGTCTTCATAGGATGATTGCAAGAAGTTGAAACATTTAAAGAAGGATAAAAATTCTCCACTGATTGCCGATGAGGTAATGTGATAGCTATTGTTAACTTTTCTTGAATTGCATGTGAGGTCAAGGTTTAAATTCTATCTATATTGATTTTAAAAGTTTAAATACTAACAATTTTGATTTGTGAAAATTAATTTTTACCATATTAAAAGGTCGATCTCTCCTATAATTAAATGGGCATTGGGTGGGGGAGAAACTGGACCGAGGAGTTGCTTCTTCCTCTTGGTTCAAAAAATTCCCTAATGCTTTTATCCAAAACATAGATACCTCATCTTCGGATCATTTACCTTTGGTCTTAAATTTGGGGGTATCGGGTTGGAGACTAGAGCCTCATTCTTTCCGATTCGAGAACTCTTGGTTGAGGGTGGAGGAGTGCAATAGAGTGGTTTCGGATTGCTGGGATTCTTTGAACAGTGAGTGCTTGATCTCTAAGCTTTCTGCGTGTGGTAACATCCTCTTTAGGTGGGGTGAGAAGCTTTCGGGTTGTTTTACCATGCAGCTTAAAGATTGCAGGAATTCTCTCAAGATGGTACATTTGAAGAATGATTCGGATCGGGTTCTTGCTATGAGAGAAGTCCAGCAGCAATACTAATCGATTCTCGTCAGGCAGGAAATATACTGGAAGCAGAGAGCAAAGAGGTTCTGGCTCAAGGAGGGAGATACTAACACTAAGTATTTCCACGCTCAAGCTTCCACTAGAAAAAGGAAGAATAAGCTGTTTAAGCTCAGGGACAGTTCAGGTTTTTGGCAAGAGGATGAGGCCGCTATCGGGGGCATTATTAAGGAGTATTTCTCTACCATCTTCAAATCATCAGTGATAAGCCTGGATTCTCTTTCGAATATGGTTATGCCCAGAGTTTCAACTGAGCAAAATGATGAGTTAAATGCTCATTTGTCTGATCAGGAGGTTTGGCTAGCCGTCAAGGACATGCATCCTGATAAATCGCTAGGTCTTAATGGCTTTAATGCAACATTTTTTCAAAAGTTTTGGCCAACTATTGGCAAGGAAGTGGTCGAATTTTGTCAGAAGTTTATGGACACGGGTGTTTTCCCATAGGATCTTAATCTTACTTTGATAGTATTGATTCCGAAGAAAGCAAATGTTGAATCTGTGGCAGACCTAAGGCCGATAGCTCTGTGCAATGTTTTGTATAGAATCATCTCTAAAATCTTGACAAACAGACTGAAACCTTTAATGCTTTTTCTTATCTCAGAAGCGCAGAGTGCCTTTGTGGTAGGGAGAGCAATAACACACAACATCCTTATAGCCTATCAGATTATCCATCACCTGAAGGACAAGAGACGAGGTAAGAAGGGGTTCGCTGCGTTAAAACTTGACATGTCCAAAGCCAATGATAGGTTGGAATGGTGATATTTGGAGAAGGTCCTGTCATTTATGGGGTTTAATGATCGTTGGATCAATAAAATTATGTTTTATGTTTCCATAGTCCGCTATAATATGGTTTACAATGGCTCTCTTATAGGTCCGATTTTGCCCAGCTGTGGCTTGAGGCAAGGCAATCCGCTTTCCCTATACTTATTCATCCTATGTGCAGAAGGGTTGAGTGCTATGTTACGTCGGAAGGAGGCCGAAGGTGCTATTCATGGGTGCGCCATTGCTAGGAATTCTCCTGTGGTCAGTCGTCTTTTCTTCGCTGATGACTGTTACTTATTTTTTCGAGCTTCGATGGATGAATGTGATTCCATCCATCACACTCTTCTTGCTTATGGCAGGGTATCTGGTCAGCTTATCAATTATCATAAATCGGCCATCTTA
This sequence comes from Macaranga tanarius, assembly GCA_949673435.1. Classification (NCBI taxonomy): domain Eukaryota; kingdom Viridiplantae; phylum Streptophyta; class Magnoliopsida; order Malpighiales; family Euphorbiaceae; genus Macaranga; species Macaranga tanarius. The sequence continues at coordinate 1,875 of CATIWO010089996.1, read as the reverse complement.
TTCAGTCATAATGTGGAAAACCATATAAGAATAGCTATTTTCCAAGCTTTAAATGTGCCACAAGTCTGGGATCCTGGTCCTTATTTGGGTCTTCCCTCAGTTATTGGACGTAATAAAAGGTTGGGTTTCAATTTTATTAAGGATCGGGTTTGGCAGCGCCTGAACTCTTGGAACAGTAAGTTGTTATCCAAAGCTGGGAAAGAAGTGCTCCTAAAAACTGTGGTTCAAGCTCTTCCTAATTATGTTATGCATATTTTCCTCCTTCTCTCTCAGCTTTTTAAAGACTTGAAAGGTTATATGAATGCTTTTTGGTGGGATAAAAAGATTGGAGAAAGGCGAGGTATTAGATGGCGGAACTGGGAATTCCTTTGTCTACCGAAGAAATTTGGGGGTATGGGCTTTAAGAAGTTACATGACTTTAACATCTCAATGCTAAGCAAATAATCCTGGAGGCTTCTAACTGCTCCAGATGCCTTGATGTGCTGAATTTTAAAGTCTAAATATTATCCATCTGGTTCATTTCTGGATGCTAAAATCGGACCCAATCCAAGTTTCACTTGGCAAAGTATTCACTCAACTCAATCTGTTGTTCGTAGGAGTGCCCGTTTACGTGTGGGAGATGGTTCTAGTATTTCAATTTAGTTAGATCCTTGGCTTCCGGACAAAAATAATGGTTTTATCTCTACTCTAGTTCCTCCGGGTCTTAGTCTGGCCAAGGTACATTCTTTATTCAAAGTTGATGGAAGACAATGGGATGAAGACATTATATGGGATATATTCTCGGAACAAGACCGTCAGTTGATTTTGAGTATTCCATTAAGTCAGAGACAAATTGTTGATGCTTGGTACTGGTGTTCTGATTTAAAAGGTATATTTTCGGTTAAAAACTATTATCGGGTTATTTCAGGGGAGCTGGGATTGGCGACAGACCTAGTTTGGCACAAGATTTGGCAGCTAAGAGTTCCTAATAAGGTTAAGCATTTTCTGTGGCGTGCTAGTGTTAATTGTCTGCCCACAAATGAAGCCTTGACAAAATGCCGAGTTCCCATCTCACCTCTTTGTCCTCTATGTGATATCCAATTGGAATCAACGCTGCATGTTTTATTTGCCTGTGTTTTTGCCCAGAGTTATTGGCTTATTTCGGGTTTGAGAATCATAGGTCAGTTGGATTCTTATTTCAATGATTGGCTCAATTCGAACCTCTGTACGTTGTCTGCTGAGAATAGTCAATATTTTTCTCTGGTTTGTTGGGAGATCTGGAACAGCCGTAATAAGTGGGTGTGGAATAATAGGAGAAGGAATTCTCGTCAGGTAGTCAATTCTGCAAGTCATTTTTTAGAGCAATGGCGAGCAGTGCAGTCTCTGCCCCCTACTTTTGCTTTTCCAGTTATAGAAGAGGATGATGGAGATATTGTGTGGACTAGGCCAGGTCAGGGGAGAGTAAAATTGAATGTTGATGCTGCCAGGTTTGAGGATGAGCAGGCTACTGGTCTGGGATGGGTTCTTCGTAATGATAAGGGGGAGTTCCTTAAAGCTGCTTCTGTGCGCCTTGAAGGTTTATTTGATCCTGCTGCTGCTGAGGCTATATCCATTCACGAGGCGTTGAGCTGGATGCGTGATGCGGGGATCGACGGAGTATTGGTGGAGTCTGACGCTAAACGAGTTGTGGAACAACTGCGGAATCCCCAGTCAGATGATGTGTTAAGTTTGATTATCGATGACTGCATTACTTTGTTAAAACACTTTAAGTTGATTAGTGTTAAGTTTGTTAGAAGATCAGCCAATGTTGCTGCTCACAATTGTGCTAGAGTGGCTCATTATATGCCTGGTTTTCGGGAGTGGACTTGTACTCCTGCTTTTCTTCAGAATGTTATT
>CATIWO010089951.1:0-17900 GCA_949673435.1 Macaranga tanarius | reverse complement strand
TTTTTCAAGTAATATTTTTTTGGATCCCAACTCGGGGCCAACGTACTAAATATATATAAAATATTAATAAGCAATATGTTTATTTTCATTAAACTAATGTGCTGTATTATATATATTTTTTCATTCCAAAAGACATCTTGTCTGGTTAGATATATGTATAAAACAAAATAAAATATGATATTAAATAATATACAATATATTTGAAACTAACAAATATATTTATAAATTTTACAAAAATATATATATTATACGTAAGATATAGTTATTATAAATTAATAACTAATCAATTTATCAATATATTGGTTAATTAACAATTTCCTTTGATTCTAAAATTATTAATTTAGAGACTTTACTCTCTCTCTCTCTCTCCCTATATATATATTTATATTTTGAATTTACTTGTTAACAGAGTTGTGATTTTGATATATTGGAAATTTGGGCAAACAATTCAAATGTTCAAACAGCTCTTGGTGTTCGAGAGGTATGTTCAAAATGTTAAAAATTATATAAAAATAATGTGTGTGTGTATATATATATATTATCTAATTAGATGCATCATTTTGCTTGTACGTTTATATATATGTTAGGGAACAAAGTCTCCGCCATGGAAACGATATAATGAAACAGTTGACAAAATATATTACAACAAATCTGACATCAACAATGTAGTCCCAATTCATAAACAACTCACTGAAACCAACATCAATGGTTTAATTTTCTGGTAAGCACTTCTCAAAATCTTCTAGCTTTTTTTTTTCTCCTATTTTTATAATTGTGGAATATATATGGACGAAATTTACCAATAGAATTTGAAACCCTATATCTGGATCAGATTGAGCTTCTTCTGTGCAATTTAGGTAAAAAAATGAAAAAAAAAATCCTATAAATAAGAGTTCAAACCATCAATAAAATGCCATTAATTCTAAAAAAATTAGAATTTTAATGTGTCAGGACTTACAGACCAAAGAATAGTAACGCTTTTTATTTTTAGTGTTTTTTAATTATTTAATTGAAATGTTATATTTACTTATTTGTTTATTTTTACCTACAGTGGTGATCATGACATGGACATTCCATGCCTTGCAACAGAACAGTGGATAGATCAACTTGAGTTGCAGTTAGAACAAAAATGGAGAGTGTGGGCCGTTGATGTTAATGAAACTGCTGGGTATGCATCAAATACTTAACATTATTAGTATTAACAAAAATAAACATTTATCGTAAAGTCAAGTGATCGAGCAATTGTTTTGTAATTTAAGATCATAAGGGTTAAAATTCCTGCAATATTAACAAAAAAAATCCGAGATTAATTAATAATCCAATTGAAATAGTTCTAATTAATATTTTGCTTTTATTTCTTTATGCAGATTTACAAGGAAGTTTACAAATGGAGATTTCGCTTTAACATTTGCCACTGTGAAGGCAAGAAAATTATTTTATTTTTATTTTTTTTAAAAAAATCTTAAAAGTCATATTGAAAATTATAAAAGCTTATAATATTTTTTTGATTATTATATATATATGTTTTTTTTTTTTTTTTTTGGTACAGGGAGGGGGTCACTTTGTTCCACAGTTCATGCCCTATGAGTCCTTCAGCATGCTTCAAAACTGGACAAAAGGTCTTGACCTTTGAACATTTCATGGGTAGTGACAACAACTTAGAAATGTTGTCTCTGTTAACGTACTAGAATAATACCCATGTATTGTATGTGGCTATTGTAATTTTAAATATCTATATTAATAAAAAAACTGTTATCTAAATTATAAAATAAAAAAATAAATCTAGATAATTTTATTTTCTATACATTGTATTTTAAATAACTCTTTATTGAGCAAAAGTAAAAAAATTGTTAAGAAAAAAACGAGCAAAAGATTATTGATATCATATCATTTTATCTCCATGTATAAATTAAGATACACAAATATAAAGTCTTATAAAATTTAATGAAAACCAATTTAGTTTTTTGGTATATTACATACAAAATACTATCTGGTTATCATATAATATATAATTGTTTTTTTACCATAACCATAATCTAAAAGAGAAATAATTATAATTCAAAACAAAAAAATTAGATTATTTATAATTAAAAATAAAAGAATAAATGAGAGAATTTATGTTTTTTCCTTTTTTTTTTTTTTTTGATTGGCAATCAGAGATCAACTTTATTAATTCAAAGACATAAGGTTTGATTGTATATAGCTACGAACACAATTAGGAACATCAGCATGTAAAATAAAATAACATTGGAACAAGAATTACAACTGCAGTAAATAAAAGAGACGTTAAGTTTGTCAAAGGAGCTATGAGGCTGGAAGATTTCTTCTAAAATTGTTGAAACTGATGAGAAACATTGCCCTGCATCATGCAAAGTGTTAATAATAAAATTATTATTAGTAGGTTTTTAGTGATTTTATTTAGTAGGATAATAAAGCATAAAAAAATAAAAATTATAATATTTAAATATCGAAAAAATTATAAAACAAAATTTATCATAATTAAAGTTATGTGTAATCAAAGTACATTTTTTTTCTTTATTTTAGGTTCTTACTAGGGTATGTATATGTGTATTTATATAAATAAATTATTTACTTCAATTTAAATTAGAAAAATTATTGTTCACATTTAGTGTATTATAGATTATTATATTAATAATTATAATTAAATAAGAATTAATTTAACTTTTTTTAATTTTATTTGCATATATACACATATTTACTGAAAAAACCTCTTTATTTTAATAAAGAAGCTTTTACTACTATACACATATGTGTACTGATACAAATAGAATTAAAAATTAATAAATTAATTCTTATTTAATTATAACTATTTATATGATTTTCTTTAGACTTGATTTCTTTTAAACTCTATAAAATTTAGAAAATTTGACCGACGGCAGATTTATTTGCATATTTAAAAATTTTAGGTGTAAATTATAGCAAAGTTAGGCCTCCATAGATAGATATAGCAAGCATCTGAATTTACACCAATCCTTACAGGATATAAATACATATGTGCGTGTGTGGTGAAATGGCCATGTGACCAACAACTAGGGTGAGCATTTGATTGGTTTGGTTAACTAAAATCGAATTAACCAAAATTTTAAATAGAAAAATTGAACCAAATCCATTTTTAGAAAAGTAAACTAACCAAATCGAATAAATTGAACTTTTATACAAAAAAACCAAACTGACCGAATTAAAATTTTCAAATTATTTTCATATATTATATTTAATATTTAAATTATTATTATTAAATATATTATATAAAATATTTTAAAAATAAAAATAAAATTTTAATTTATTTAATTATTTTGGTTAACCAAAATTTTTATATATAAAATGAAACTTAATTAACCAAATAATTGAATCAAATCGAGTTAACCGAATTAAACAAATTGAATACTCACTCCTACCGACAACCATTTGATTAGATTATAGAGGGCTATTCTCACTTAAATAATTTTCTAAATTTGAACTGCGATATATGCAATCACGTTATTAGTAATTGAAAATTTTTACCATGCATTCTTGTAGTTTATTTTAGACTCTAAATATTAATGATTTAAATAAATAAAAAAAAAAGAAACCATGTGAAGATATATTAGAACCACATGGCCGTTAACTTTCTTTCTGCTAAATTATTTTAAAAAAGTATTTTCACAATAAAGAATTGGCAATATCTTTAATTATTTTCCATCAATTTTTCTTATTTCATTGAATCATTAGTACAGTAACTCGTTACGATCTTTTTTTTCAAATTTTATTGAATCATCACCACCTCCGTAACTCACCATTTTTTTTTTTCAATTTTCATGTGTTTAATTACATGAAAAGTGATTTCATCACGTTTTTTGAAAGCGATAATGAAGTAAAGGTGATCAGTACCAACCCAGGAACTTTGTCTCCTACTAGCATTATTGAGCTGAAAAAGAGAAACATACTAGATTTAGTTTTGTTTGGTTGAAAAATTATGAAAAAAAAAATTAATTTAAAGGCACAGGAAAATTAAGATTTGAAAGCAAAAATTAATCCGGGTCTCGGCCATAGATGATCAAAGCTATTAGTTTATTTTGCATTTTTTTCATTAATGTAATTTGTTAGTATTTCATGAAATTAGGAGATTTTTTTTGAAAAAAAAAAACGCCATTCATTCTTAAAAAATTAAAGATATATTTTGATGAAAAAAATAATTGAAATAAGAATACAACCAAGCAATGCCAAAAAAAAAAAGTCTCACTATCGTAAAATTTCTTATCGCTATTCTTCAATCACGTTGACAAGACTTTTTTGATTTACAATTCGGCAATCCGTATGCTCCACTTAATGGTTTTAATTAGCTGTAAATTGACTTTATGGTCTTTGAATGAATTTGATTGTAGAAAAATCGATAGAATTTTCACGACAGAGAAATCAAATTTCAAAAAAAAAATCAAATTCCATGAAGGATAAAAACTCCGTAAAAAAAGATTCAAAATTTTCAAAAAAAAAATCAGAGATATGTAGTTATTAAATGTAAAAAATAAAAAATAAATAAATAAAATAGAAAGAGATATTAAATGACCACTGCTTATAACCGATTTAAAAAATGATGGCCTTTTATCAGCAATAGTTAAGAATCAAAGTTTTTAAAAAAGAACCAAAAGAGAAAAGGGAGAAAAGAAGAGCTAGGATTTTTTCAATACTGTCTACATCACAATTATTAATTATTAATATTAACAAAAAAAAATAAATTTTACATTATTTTCTATAGGTGTGAGACTCATGGCGATGATAAATTCTTGACGTTTTATAATAATGGGTGATGCTACACTTTGTATTTATTTTCCATTCTAAGACAAAATCTAGCTAAGGGTTTGGACTTTGACAAAGATTTTTTTTTAAGAATTTATAAGAAGATAATAGTTGATGTCATGACTTATAATGTGAATAATCTCACTTATAATATGAATAATCCCATCATAAATCATGCCAAATTAAAAAATTATTTTTTCTATTGAAATATGCCCCATATAATTATCCATGTAATTATGAGTCAAAATTGTAATTTAAATAAAAATAATAATTTCAATTTTACCTTCATAATAGTATTATTCATGCTATGACTTGTGATATAGATTATTATTCTTTGTAATATTGATCTACCGAATGGGCAGTGGACAGAAAAAAAATTAATATTACATGTTTTTTAGGAATCTTGTGCCCCACTTTTTAAAGTTGGCGTCACATGTTTATAAATTATAATTATCTATTGCATAACTTGACAAAAATTTATATATCAATTTCAACATCTTCCAAATAAATAAAAGTTATAAGACATAACACTTCGTAAAATACAAAAAGACATTTCACTGAATCAGAAAGTTATTCTTTGTGAGGTGATGATAGCTCATATCCTATGGTGCATATTTTGTTTGTTTGCTACGTACAAAAACTACTTGTTTGCATCCAATTTTTCATTCATATTATCAACATTTGAATAGAATTATTGATTGGTGGGATGAAGTGGCTAGTTTGTATTCTAGTAATGATAAAAGCTGGCTGAATGCATAGTTTCACCCCCAAATTAAGATAATCAATCTTTGGCACCTTTATATTTATATATATATATATATATATATATATATATATATATATATATATATATATATATATATCAACTTAGGCTCTGATACCAATTAACAACCAAGACCAATAGAGGTGTAATATAGTAATTAAAAAAATAATATTAAGAAAAGTGAAAACAATAAATAAAGATGTAGGATAATAAACAGAATAAATAGACGGGCGAAGCCAACTATATACATGTATAATGAATATATATATCAAAGTATCAAAAGCTTGTCAATAGAATTTTGGAAATACAAACCTCCTCGTTTATTTCTCAAAGCAAAGGTACACAAGATTTGTTTAAAGTTTTCGCAAAATTAGCCAACTTATACAAAATTTTAAAATTATAAAGTTTTGGAAAATTATTAAAATTTTCCTATGAGATACAATTATTTTGGCAATGGAGAAGGATAAGAAGAAGAGAGGGTTTTTACTTATCTGAAGTTTTACCTCTGTCTCCAAATGAATTGTCCTTTTATAATCCTGGAGTGGAACTGTTTGGACATGGATTTCACTATTCATGAATAGTATCATATCCTCGATTATATGCAGGTCACATGATGGTTTTGTAAATGAGTAGTACTTTATCTGCCATTTTATTGTAGATAAATATCTTTTTGTTTGATAACTTCTTTTTTTTTTTTTACATATACCCTAACTTTTGCATGGGCCATACTTATGGATTTTCGACCTATCGGGCTTATTAGAACTTAAATTCTTACATATGTTTTATTGGAGGAAAAATTCCAAATCAATCATCTTCATTATCATGCCTAAGTCTACTAAGGGTTATGAGTTTTCAGAATGAGCTGTTTTGGAATTTGCTGATGAAGAACTAGTTCTACTTTGAAGTAGTTGTTACATGATTTCAAAGTATTCTTCCTCAGTTTTGGCAACTGTAAGTAGGGCGCTTGCGTGGGACTTGATCTGTGCCAGGAAGCTTGTTTCCTCAAGAGTGTCACCTACAAATCCTTGTTTCTTAAGCCAAAGATTTATGCTGGTTTTAGTATCTTTTCTGGAACATTAAAGGAGTTCCACCATTTTACTATGAATTTTCTTTGCAAAATAGTGGTTTTCTTTTGTAATGTAGAAGCCCAAAGTTCATTAAAATACCCATAGGATAAAAAATTTGGAACAAAAATGACATAGTAGTGTAAATTTCTTTTCTATCCTGGAAGGTTTAACATGGGTTTTAAAAAGTTGAAAGCTTTCGTAAACTTCTGTTTTTAATATTTCTTGAAGGGCTCCATAGTTTTTCCACTATTGAGAGAACTAAGAAGGATATTTGGTTATATTAGTTTTTTCACAGAAGAAAAAAAACTAGAAATGAGTTTTTTTTCCAGTTTTAGATTAAGAAGGTATTAAACCATACTTGTTTATTATAATCCCAGTATGAAAAAGGTATATAGAAGTACAATTTGGTTTTGAAAATTATGGGGAATGATTTTAGTTTGGACAATTCCTATCCCCAATCAAATGGTTTTAGAACTTGTAAAATTTTGCCAATAGAGTATGATGGATCTCGCTGTATTTTAGAAAATATAAAATGTTTAAAATCAGCAGAACCAGTATACTCCAAAATTATTTGGTAATACTCTTGAGCTTTTGTCGAATCCTAGGGTTTATAAAACCAGTGTTGGAAAATAAATTTCCATAGTTTGAAATGGATCTTTTTTAAAGAAACCTTCTTCCACTGTTATAAAACTCTAAATAGTAGGTTTCATAATCCATTCAGAAGATTTTTTATATTGTGATAAAACTATTCGTGAACTACTCAGAGTAGCCACTAAATTCAAAGCATTTCGCGAAAGGGTTGTGGAGGATGAATATTCTCCTTTCTCGGTTTTGGAAATCAGTTTAGATAATTTATATAGATTGGCTTGATAAGCCTGTGAAGTGATTTTGGCTTGTTCGGCCTGTATTGATTTTTAAATGACCAGTGCCTCTACTGAATCTTTGGCCTGGGCCTATAATGAGCTCTGATCAACCCACAATAGTCCTGGGGTTTTGGCTAAAACCTTAGTCTAAAGTTCAATTTCTTTGGCCTTGTTTGCTGAAAGTTTTGAGAGGGCCTTTTTATTTAATTTGGAGGTTTCCTCTTGTTCAGTAGTCCTCACCGCATCATACTAGGACTTGATGGGTGTTTTTGAGATGAAGGGTTTTTTGGTGGTTTTGGCAGAGTTAGAGGATTTTGCCTTTTCTTTTCAGTACTTTTTGCGCACCATTTATCTGTTTTGCAAGAATTCTCTGGTTAGGAAATCTGGCAAAGAATTGGTATCTCCTTTAATAAATTCAATTTCAAAAACACAGATACTTAATATTGCTTGCCATCTTGTAAAAATTTATTTTGATGCAATGTTTTGAACATTCTTTTGTAAAATTTCTTTTGTTAATTTATAACCAATGTGAAGTAAAAACTTTTGATTTAATAAATCAAACTGAAATTTTATGATGCAAAAACAATGGAAAGAATTTCCTTTTTTATTATGGAATAGTTTCTCTATGTACTATTCCAATGACCAGAAATATATTGTATGACTACTTCCCGCTCATTTTAAATTTGTTTTAGAATTCCACCATAGCCTAAGTCACTAGCATCAGTCTTGACTATTTTAGCGAAACTAGGGCTAGTAAGATAAAGACAAGGGATTTCTTGAACTTATTTTTTTTAATCTGTTGAAAAACTCTAGTATGCTTATTAGACCAAGGAATTGGGTCTTTCCTAAGTGTATCATACAAATGCTTTGCTATCCTGTTAATGTTAGGACAGAAATCTAAGACAATTAAAACTTCCCAAAAATCTTTGTAACTGGGTTTTATCAAAAATTTTATCAGAGAACTTATTGGTAAATTCTAAAGACCTTTTAATTAGGGTAATTGTACCACAATAAATATAATGTTTTAAGAATCTGACTCTGGTTTGGAAAAGAGAAATCTTTTTTGCAAAGATAATAAGTCCATTTTTCTTGGCAATATAGAAAAAGGTTCTTGAGTGTTTAAAATGTTGCTTAATAAAGTTTAAAAAGATAAGTACATTATCAATATAAACGATGCAGAACTCAAAATATGAATTAAAAATGTGATTCATAATCCTTTGAAATTCCGAAGGTGCATTTTTCAAACCAAAAGGCATTGTATTTCATTTATACTGGCCAAATAGGACTGTAAATGTAATTTTATAATGATATTTTAGATCAATTTAAATCCACCAAAATCCTAATTTTATTTCAAACTTTGAAAACACGAATTGATTACTAGCCTAGGGGTTATAATTGATTACTAGCCTAGGGGTTCCCCTTTATATTTTTGAAGCTTTATTGATATAAAAAGTTGCACAACTCCAGGGTGGCCTAAACTTGGAAATTAAACCTTGGATTCTAGATCCTAAATCTCTTTTCTATAATGATGTTCTAATTCAGCATTCATCTAAATTGGCCTAGCTTTTGTAGGAATATCTCTTTCATCAAAACTTGGTTCATAGGGTAAATCTACCATATGATGTTTCCTATTGCAGAAGACACTTGGTAAATTAGAACAAATTTCCTTTTCAACCAAATTTTGAAAGTCAAAGATTTTTTATTTTACAAAGTCTATTTTTAATCATTCTTTAATTTTTTGAAAACATACATTTTATTTTAAAAACATTAAATCGTTTTGCTTTCCTTTTATCAAAACATCTATCTTTTGTTGATAAATAGAATCAGCCTTTATCATATTGAGATACTTAGTTTTTGGTTTTTCAATAAAAGGAAAGGACAATTTATATGTTTACTTTTAAATTTGATTGAGGTATGAGTATTATTATAGAGAGTTATTATATTAATGAATGGCATCCCCCAAGATTATTGCATGACTTATATTAAAAATTAGAAGAAAAGAAATCTAATTAAAAATCCATTATTTAAAATAATTGCTTCTATTTTTCCTTCAACTTTGATTTTGGACTTATTTACAAAATCAAATCCTTGTTTTATTTTTTATCGAAAAATTTTTTAGTACAAGACTAGTTTTGACATAGCTTAAATTAACTCCTGTATCAAATAAAACAATTGTATTGATTTCAAAATCTTTATCAAATACAAGAGTAAGCTTTATGAGATACTTTTTTGAAACAATTTCATTTAAAATACAAAGATACTCTTCTGAAAGTTTCTCTATGTTTGCTAAATCTTAAGGTTTTAAAAGGTCCTGTATACTATCATTATCTTTGATTCTTCATCAAGCTTAGTAACTAAAAACTGAATAAACTTAGAATCCTTTTGTTGTTTCTCCTTAAGTTATTTTATTTCGGTATTAATAGTTTTAATCTCCTTTTGGAGTTCTTGGATAGTTCCTATGGGTTTTTTTTATTGGCTTTCTTCCTATTTAGTATGATTGTAAGATTTTCTTTTCAACCAAATTTTGAAAGTCAAAGATTTTCTGTTTTACAAAGTCTATTTAATCATTTTTCAATTTTTTAAAAACAGACATTTTTTTAAAAAACATTAAATCATTTTGCTTTCCTTTTATTAAAACACTTATCTCATGTTGATAAATAGAATTAGCCTTTATCATATTGAGATACTTAGTTTTTTATTTTTCAACAAAAGAAAAGGACATATTTATATGTTTACTTTTAAAATTAATTGAGGTATAAGTTTTATTGTAAATAGTCATTATATTAATGAATGACATCCCTAAGATTATTGCATGCCTTATATTAGAAACCAAAAGAAAAGGAATCTAATTAAAATTCCATTATTTAAAATAATTACTTCTATTTTTCCTTCAACTTTGATTTTGGACTTATTTATAGAATCAAGTCCTTGTTTTATTTTTTGTCAAAAATATTTTGGTACAAAACCAGTTTTGACATAGCTTAAATCAGCTCCTGTATCAAATAAAGCAATTGTATTGATTTCAAAATCTTTATCAAATACAAGAGTAAGCTTTATGAGATACTTTCTTGAAGCAACTTCATTTAAAACACAAAGATAATCTTCTGGAAGTTTTTCTATATTTGCTAAAGTTTAAGGTTTTAAAAGGTCCTATGTACTGTCATTATCTTGTGATTCTTCAGTAAGCTTAGTGACTAAAAACTAAATAAACTCATAATCCTTTTATTTTTTCTCCTTAAGGTGTTTTATTTTAGTCTTAATAGTTTTAATCACCTTTTGGAGTTCTTGGATAGTTCCTATAGGTTTTTTTATTGGCTTTCTTCATATTTAATATGCTTGTAAGATCATACATTCCCATACTTGTGGATGGTAGCGCAGAGGTTTTGGATTTAGGTTCCTCTTCTAAGGACTACCTAAGCTAATTTAGATATTTTTTCTGTAAATTAAGATTGTTGATATGTTGGATAACATTTAAAATTATTGTTTATTCCTTAGTAAGCATATTAAGTTGTTTTGGTTTAGACTCAAAAGTTGATCCTGATTTAGAGGACTATGAGGTTGTTGCTATCTCATATACCTAAGGGTTTTGTTCTTCTGAGGATATTCTATATCTGGTTTCAGACTTAAAAGTTTCTACCAATAAGGTTGCTACCTTAATTATGGTATTTTCTTCTAACTGCAGTTCTAGAAGTTTCCTAGAGATTTTGCAATATTTGGAAATATCGCCTTTCTTACCACATTTAAAGCATGTGACATCTCTAAGGTTAGTTTTCCAAGGTTTAGAGGTTTTGGATTTCCTAGAAGTTTTATTCGAAGGTTTTTTATAATAAGTTTCTTCATAGATTTTAGACTTAGAGTATCTTTTAAACTTTCTAAAGGAGGAAGGTTTTCTAGAGGATGACTCTTTTTTATAGTTTCCCTTATAAATTTAATTCTTGGTTAGACTCAAGGTAGGGTCAAACTATTTACAGATGGTGCCTACTTCCTGTTTGGTTTGCTCCATCTCCCACTTAAGATGTTTTTAGAGTTTAAGATCTTGACAGATTTTAAGACCTTTTTTAGTTAGCCTGATCAATTCACCATAGGTGAGCTGATAATAAAGGATGATATGACTTCCAAAGGCTTGCCTAATAGAATTCCTAACCTTTTCTCCTAATAAGGTAGGAAAACTTGTAAAGAATTTCTCCTTCTAGAAAGGTTGGTTTGAGTATTATCTACGCATAACTCTAAAAAGAAAGGTTGACTTATACCAATGGAAGTCACTAAGTTTTTTACACCTAAGGTTTGATAGCAAGTCTGCATTTTTATCCTTAAGGTGTGAGGTGTAAGGCATCACCTATGAAGTGTTGTGCTATGGTCACAACAAGGGTTAACACAATATCTTGGATAAGGTTGCCTGTTTGGTCAAAGATTGGTTCTCCTTCTTCACTAGTTTAAATGGCATTTAGGATATCTAACTGTTGTTTTTTAGTGAGATGATAATCCCACCATCCTTTTTAATTGTCCTGAGAATCCTACTATTAGGAGCTCAGAAATAGTTCTATCTAAAGTACCTACTTAGGTTTTATATACATTAGATGCCATTGTCATCTGTTGTAAAAAGTTTAAGATTTGGTACTCAGTCATGCCATTAATGTTCCATTCATAAACAGAACTAGCATTAAACTTTAGTTGAACTAAGGCATTAGGCTGGTGATCTAATTCTAATTCTGATAACCTGTTTCAGTAGTACCCTATTTAAGGATAAGGGCTGGACCAATGTAATTTAGCAACTTCAATAGATGGTTCCTAAGATGCTTTATCCTTTAAGATTACTTACTGTGCCTTATCTAACATGCTAATACTTTTGTGGATAGACTGTAAAGTGTTTGGAGCTATAGGGCTTTTAACAGAGGTAGCAGGCTCTATTCTACTATGCTGCTCCTTAATAATTTGGAGGAACTCAGTTTTATAGCTTCTAATCTTCTGTTGGGCTGATCTAGAGGCCTGGTAGGGCTTAAACATTGGGTTCTTAAGCTTCCTATCCATTGGGCCTATGTACTTAGAGAAGATTGTGGGCTTTTGGGCTTAGATTTTTATCTTAAAAAGTTATTTTCCTATAGTGTTCATATGTGCATTTATGTAGTTGTTCTAAAATACTATGTTTTTTAGATTGGCAAAGTCACTATCCTATGGTTTTTTAAAAGGACATGCTTCTATGAACTTTTAACCTACTGGGATTCTGATTCTCCTAAGAGGAGGATGCTCAAACTCTATGGTATGACTGTCTATAGTTTCCTAAACTGTTACCTTTCTCCTTATGGTTACAGGATGAATGGTTTTAAAAGGTTATGAAATGTTATTTTCAGATGCATACATTTCAAACTAATAAAAAAATAAAATATGAATTTTATTCTTGTTTACAAAATTATGAAAATAATCTTGTATATGCATCCTTTCATTTAAAAAATGTTTAAAAAACCATGTTCACTTTTCTAAATTATAGAATGCATAAAAATTCTTTTATAAAATAGTTTTATCAACCTCAAATTATTTTTCCACAGTATTTAATTCATGGGCTATATTTTCTATTATAGCCAATGCAGTTGAAGAATTTAGAGATGGACTTTTTATCTCTAGTTGGGTCTCGTTGTAGATAGGCATAGGAATGTGGGCACTATATTCTATAATTTATAGAGATGATAATGGTATATCTGAGGTAGAATACCTAGGAGTCTAAGGTTTGTAAGGTAGGTTTATGATTTTTGGCAAACATGGATGTAAATCTACTTAGTCATTTTTAGGAGTTTTATAAGGAAGGGCCATGCTTTCTGATGATAAGATATCACAAAATCTAGAACTGGTAAATCTCCTATCAAAAGAAATTCTTACCTTCCTATTTTGATATTAGGTTGTTTCCCTGATTTGTATATTTGGCATAGGTACCTCTGGTTTTTCTCGTTTAGGTTTAATAATTCCATTAAGGATCCAGTCTTTTGGAAGGGTTATTTATTTCCACTAAATGGATTTTGATATGACCATGTTGGATCTGGTAAGACCAATTTAGAGCAAAAGTGTTTCTTCTTTTTTTCTTTGAAACCGGTGTTTTGTATTGAAAGTAGACATCATAGCTTTGTAATGCACTTTAAAAATCAATGCAACCGGGATGAAGCCTTCAATTATATTATTGTTATGCATTTTTATATGCAAAACTAATGATTTCAAAACATTTTCATCATAAAGAGAAATAGTTTAGTTTGGGTAATAATCAAATGACACTAGATCTTTACAGAGAATAAACTCTATGGTTCTTAACATAGAATCCTCAAAGGTCTTAAATTTAGCATCTCTAAGAGCTACTAAAATAGAAGTGTTCAAACCTTCCATGGTTAAAGGTTTTAAGACTATTTGTACTAATCCTATATAGATGTACTTGTAGCCCTTGATTTTATGCTTTTGCAAAGCAGTTTGAGAAAACAATTGAATTGTTTCAAAAGGTTTGAAAAGTTGAATGTCTCTTTCCTCGGTTTGAATAGAAAAATTAGTTTTAAAAAGATTTAATTTTGAAGTTTTATAAATCTAATCTTTTTTAATTTTAGAAATTTCCCAATCATTAATGGATTTTTTAAAATCCTCAATAGTGATTTTCTCACTACTGACTACATCTATGGTGGTTTTAGAAGAAGAAGAAACAAAGAATGAATAAGAAGTGGTTCTATAGAAAATTGAATTCATGATTTTAAAACTTTATTTTTAAAATAAAGATACACCTATAAACAAACTAGATAAACCATTAAACTCACAGCCTATAAGGGACTTACTACCGGGACATCCTGTTTGTAGCACCCTTTAAGGTACCACATACACGTGTCCACAATATAATACCAACACGTGACATAAAAAAAAGTCCTTTAAAATAAGATGTTATATATATGGTTGTACAATGTACATAACTTGTTTTTTTACACATATCATTTATAAATATAATTATAAGAATACATGATGTCTTTACATAAACCAAAGTACTATATGCAAATAAAGATAAAAATGTCAACACTAAGCTCACCTCTGACCCACCTGAGCTTATAGTTAAACGTACACCACAAGCTTAATCTATTTATGTCCTAAAAAATATAATTGCAAAGGAATGAGCTTGCGACTCAATAAGCATTATCAATATAATAATCCATATAATACTTCTCAAGAACTAATTAATAGAAATTGAATAAAATAATTAAAATATGGACTACACGGCTGTGTATCTGATAGTATGCAAAATAGCATAGTCATTTAGGATCATTGTATTGACTTTTTATTTATTTTGCATTTGCATTTTATTTAATTATGGCATTATTGTTGTTATGTGTGTGCTTTTATCTTGTTTGTGTGATTTGTAGGTCATTTTAGGCTAATCTCATGTTGGAAGTGCATTTAGATGTATTATAATGAAGAATGGTACAAGAAAAGCCAAAGAAAGAGCTAAAAGGACTATACCGAGTTGTTTTAGTGGTGCTGAGTCGTAACAAAGGCTTGTTGTGTCGATTCAAGCTTTCAGTCAGCACGGTGGTGCCGAGTCAACCCAAAGAGTTACAACTTTCTAGGTTTGAGTAATTTTTGTATTTTGGCCATAAAGTCCTCTACAGACCTTTAAATTAGGTGATTCAAGTTGCGTTGGAAAGCTAATTCAAAGGGCTACAAATTTAATGCAGAGACTTTCTAGAGATAATGTCATTTTAATGAACAAAAAAGCCCTTGAAGCTACTATATCTGCACATGATGGTGACTTTTCATTTCAAATGGTGCCTTTCTAATTCAAAACGAATTGTAATCACTTGTAACCACCTCTAAGATCTATATATACATCATTTCTGATATGGAGAGATGAGGTAGAAGTTCTATTATTAGATATTAGAAAGTACATTTTAGTTTAAAGTAGTTTTAGAAGATACTTTTAAGTAGTCAAGGAAGTTAGTCAATGAGGCTATTCAATATCAAGTGATTGCTTAAAGAGCATTGAAGATTTCATCAACACAATTCCTATATCTTTTTCTCTTTTCTCTATTTAGTTGCTTGATGTTTGGATTAGTTTCTTATGGTTATTTGTCAATTATAAATATGTATTTTTGGCTAACTTCTTGTTTATTAGAATTGCAAGGATGAATTGATCTTATGAACTACATCTTTATATCTTTTATAATGCATGAATGATTTGATTTTAATTGTGTTATATATGCTTGGTCACCGTATATGATGTGCTAATCAAATGTATACAATGAGAATTAGTGCATTTTGGTGGAAATATAATTGGATTTATTTAAAGGTTAGGAAATTATTTAGAGACAAGAATTTCTCTTTAAAGGATTAAAGAATTGGCATGGAATTTAATGGTTTTTGTTTATCTCTATAATGTCATGAGAGTGCTTGTAGACTCTAAATGAAAATACCCTTAATTGAAAATGAGAATTGCTTTTAGGACCTTAGGTCATATTCTCCAATCAATGCATGTAGTTATTTGTTTGTTACTTTGTAGTTCTTAATTAATTTTGAATTGTGGTTCTAATGAACACTACTTGAACTTGTTGTTAGAATATTTAAATTAGTTAGTATAGTTTATAATTATTTAGTAACTTTAGATTTAGTTAGAACCATTTAATATCTTCTATTATAATATTTTGCCTATCCATCTAAGTATATACTCGGTTAATACAAAATTTCTCTGAATTCCCGAGTGTTCGATACCCTACTTACTTTATACTTAGTCTTAGAGATTAAGATATTATATTTGACCCGTATCAGTATCTGCCCGTGTAGTCTACAGGATAAAATTCCCTATTGAGACACGACCATGCTTCAACCCATCTACCTTAGTGCCCAAAATTCCAAATATATACACGGCCAAGGTCATGCTCGCGTATCTCACTGTTCAAAATCCAACATACATACATGGTTATAGACACTCATGTGTCTTTGCTTGTATATCACGCTGCCCAAAATATACATTTAAACATAACCATGAACATGCCCGTGTTCTAGCCCGTATTCCCCACTGTCTACAAATGCAATATAAAACAAGCTCATGTCTTAACCCCAAATAAACCGTGTCTTGACACACGGCCTAAGAGACTCCCATGTCTCTACTCGTGTCTTTAACATGATAATGCATTCATATACTTCTAACCACTCTATAACCATTTAACAATTCAACGGTATCAACAATAAACTAACACCCATATATGGGTGTGTACAAATAAACATCATCACACAACTAACTCATTCTCACATATTAAATCAATATTTACTATTTATACATATATACAATGCAACAACACATGTTTATTCATACCACAAGTGGCTTGTACAATTCAACATATGTGGTATCATTCATATTCACCACATCACATTCTCATTTCAATATTCTCACAAACAACATATCAATATATCATCCTTGCCATAATATCTAGCATACACTAACCAACATAGTCATATAACTATAGTTACAAGAGAATCAGTATACAAAAGTATTATATTAACAATTACTTACACTCAACACTTTCCATATTCCCAATTATACTTCTGTTTATAATTTCACATCCTACATCACTTAATATCGTCAATATGGTATCATTTTATATTTCATATGGTCGATGGTCACAAAGCCAATGGACATCAAATTTCTCATAATCGATGGTCAAAAAATCCAATCAACATCACATTTCTTATAATCGATGATCACAAAGCTAATCTGTAACATCCGTGTCCTAGAACCGGATTACTGTTCATTAATAACAATTAAGAATGTTATTACTGCAGTTAAATTTATTTGATGATTGGAGTTAATTGTTAATTGTTTGAATAAATGATTTGGAGTCAATTAGTATTATGTGGAGATGTATTATATTATCATTTAGGTTGATGTTATTTTGAGGAATGTAGTTTAGTATTTCGAATAGAATAAGAAGGATGAAAGTGAAAAAGAAAAGAAAGGGGCTAAAGTGAAATAGTTGGAAGTGAGAGAATTGAAAAAGAAAGAAAGAAAAGACTAAGGATCAAAGAAGTAAAAAGGAGAGTTGTTAGAGATGATGAATAGTGGAAAGTAAGGTGAAGGAAGAAAATAAAGGAGAAGAGAAGAAGAAGTAGTCGGCAGAAGCAAAAGAAGGAAGAAAGAGGAAGAGAAAGAAGAGAAGAAAAGAAGGAGAAGAGAAAGAAAGTGTTCTGAAGACCTAGCATCTGAATCAAGCAAGAACAGACGAGAATCCGCGGGAGAAAACAGTGAGTGGATTTATGTTTTTTTTATGGTTTTGGTTTGAATTGGATTTTGAACTAAATTGGTATAAAATGCTATGGTTTTGAATATTTGTAAGATCTAGAATGTTTTAAGCTGTCTAAGGCATGTTTTGTGAGTAATCTGGAGCTATATGTTGATGTATATATGTT
>CATIWO010089916.1:0-18101 GCA_949673435.1 Macaranga tanarius | reverse complement strand
CTCTTTGACCCAAGGTGCTTGCAAGAACCCCTCCAATGTTTGGATGTATGGAACTAGGAAGCAACCTCCAATGAATGATGGACTAGAAGTAGTGCAACTCTTGTACACCAATGGCTCTTAGTAAAAAGTACACAACACTTGTGTATTTTGAATTCTCTACACTTAAAAAAGAAGAAGACGGAAAAAGACTCTCTCAATCCTTTTCTCTCCTTTTGAGAATATCAAAATGCTCTCTAATATGAAAATGGATTTGTGTGTTAGTTGTCTCTATAAACTCCACTAACTATCAACATAACAAAAATTTGATAATAGTTATAACTTGAGTGTCTCACACTCAAGCCACATGCATTAGGAGTTAGAGTGTTGTCTTTACACTCTCCACTAACTTAAACAAAACCAATATTATAATAACAATAATAACTTGAGTGTCTCACACTTAAGTCTCATGCAATGCTATAGTTTGAGTGTCTCACACTCAAGCTACATGCATTTGATAGATTGAGTATCTTATACTCTATCTATATGTATGGCTTGACTTTACAAGTGAGTGGGCGGTGTTTGATTACATGGATAACCTTAGCCTTGATATTCATTAACACTTAGTGGGTATAGGCTAAGGTTATATGCACATGGGCATCTTTATACTTAGACAAGGCCCACTCCATACCATTAGTTAATTTATGGGCTAATTTACACTCTTTAAATAAAGTCCATGTATAAGTCCATCATTATCAACATACTAGGTCCATCTCATGGCCCATATAGAAATCCATTAGGAGGTAAATATTAATGTAGTCCTTGAACTTAATATCACATATTAAATCAAGTCCAAATTAATATTTATTTAATTATTATTAAGTCCCAATCTTTGAATTTAGATTTCGGGATATGCTAGATCCCCGTATACGCGAAAATCTAATTTAATTAATTAAATTAATTAATTAAACTCTTTAATCAATAATCAAATTAATATTGATCTTCACAAGTGCAACCTTTATATGTGTGACTTACTAGGTTCAAGTCTAAATGGTAATGGAAAATAATATTAACACTTAATATCATAAAAACACATTTCCATACTGAATGTGAAAATTCCAACTAATCATATTTAGTTCCCATAAGTCGTGAGTGACCCCTAACATAGATGTCATGACTATCTAATTAGAAATGAATACTTTATGTAGATCCACAAGAACCACATAATACAATGACTGTACACTAAATGTCCTTTTATTACATGATCCCGATATTGGCTAGAGTCATAGTTTAGTCAAACTCTAATTGTCTTAATCATATGACCTCATCTTAAGTTTAATTCTCGATAAAATATAACTACTACTAGAAACTCATTTCTAGCACCGAAACTCTTTTCGGGTAAGTCGAGCTTGACCTGGCTAGGTACTTATTTATTAAGAATAACTTAGATAGCATAGAATCTTATCCTGGTTCACTTCAGGTAATGAATTCCATCTTGGCTGATCACTCATCCCTACACATAACCAACTAGAGCCACCACACGCTATATACCCACATGTGGCTAGCACAGGTTTGTAAGCGGTAACAAAATTTAATCAACCATATGTGGATGACCGTGTCACCTCAGGTCAAAGGACCATATGTACCATTATATGCAAGATTATGATTGTTGACTTATGTGAATATCCATGCAATCATAAATCTTACGTCACAGTTTGATCCACTCATCACATGAGTATCCACACATTTATTCTGATATCTCATATCGAGTAGTATGAGACTCACTACCTCCCACTATCGATATCATAAACCGATCAAGGAAAATAGACAGAGGTAATAGTCTAGGGATTAATACTAATCTAATGACTATGAATATTTATAGTACATGTACTAAATAAGTTTGTCACTCATATTATCAACTTTTGATAATAAACTTATCTAACATTATACTAAAGGTAAATATTCAAATAAATAAACACTTTAATCTAAATGAATATTTTATTGCCATATGGATAATTATGAAATGTCTACATACAATAATGGCCCTAAGGCACATCTATACTAATAATCTTCCACTTGTACTAGTGTCATTCGCTATAATATCTAAGACCCATCTTCTCAAGATGGTGATCTAACCGCAGCTATGTAAGCGCCTTACTGAGTGGATTAGCCATATTGTCAGCTGAGGCTACCTTCTACATGAGGACACTGCCTTTTCTAATAAGCTCCTTAATAACATGATAGTGCCTTTCGATGTGTTTGAATTTCTAGTGAGACCTCGGTTCCTTTGCCCAAGCAATGGCTCCATTATTGTCGTAGAAGAGAGGTACTACCGACTCATTAGAAGGAACAACTCCTAGTTCGATGACGAACTTCTGAATCCAAATAGCTTCCTTAGCAGCATCCGATGCAGCTATATACTCGGCCTCTGTAGTAGAATAAGCAGTGATACTCTGCTTGGAACTCTTCCAGCTTACTGCACCTCCATTACAGGTGAAGACAAACCCAAAAATAAACTTTCTATCATCCACATCCGATTAGAAGTTAGAATCTATAAAGCCCGTAAGCTGTAAGTCACCTCCTCTATAAGTCAAGACTAAATCCTTAGTTCTTCTCAAGTTCTTAAAGATAACCTTAACTGCCACCCAATGCTCCAAGCCTGGGTTGGATTGAAACCTACTAGTCACACTAACAGCATAGTCAATATCCAGCCTAGTACACAATATGGTATACATTAGTCTTCCTATAGCTGAAGCATAAGGAACCTTGGCCATCTCTGCCATTTTCTCAGAAGTTTTGGGCGAAAGTAAAGACTTTGAGATAAACCTATTATTCTCTTCGATCTATCTCTATAGACTCAAATCCTAAGAATATAGGTAGCCTCTCCTAAATATTTCATTGAGAAGGTCTTAGACAATCATACTTTCACAGAAGTCATCATACTGACATCATTCCCAATGAGACATTTTTCATCAACATACAAGACCAGAAAAGTGAGTTGGCTCCCACTAACCTTCTTGTAAATACATGGCTCATCCTCGTCCTTTATGAAACTATAAGAACGGATAGCCGCATCAAAATGATGTTTCTAACTCCTCGAAGCTTGCTTTAGACCATAGATAGATATATAAAGCTTACACACTTTTGAGCTTTCCTCGGATTTAAAACCCATAGGTTGCTCTATGAAAATGTTTTTCTCAATATAACCGTTAAGAAAGGCAGTTTTGACATCCATTTGCCAAACCTCATAATTATAGTGTGCAGCTATGGTAAGAAGAATCCAAATGGATTTAAGCATGGCTACCGGTGATAAGGTCTCCTCACAGTCAACCCCTTGCCTTTGGTGAAACCCTTTCACTATAAGCCTTGCCTTGAAGGTCTCTACCTTTCCATCTACATCAATCTTTCTCTTGAAGATCCATTTACACCCAATAGGTACAATATCTTTAGGTGGATCAACAAGTTTCCAGACTTGGTTAGCATACATGGAATCCATTTCAGCTCTCATTATTTTAGGCTATTTTGAAGAACCTTTATCACATAAAACTTCTTCATATGTAGTAGGATCATCATCATGAATGCTTTCTTCATGAACATGCAACTCTTGCATATCATGGAGAAAATCGTATCTCTCTGAAGGATGAGATATCCTACTAGTCCTTCTAGGAGTCGGTGTGATAACATTTTTAATTGGAATAGGCTCTTCGGGTTGATTAATGTCCATTTGATTAATTTGTTATGCTTCTTTAGATGACTCCTCATCTAACATTATCTTCTTTTCTTTGCCACCTTCCTTAAGAAACTCTTTCTCAAAGAATATAGCATCTCTGCTTACAACAATAACTTATTCAGTAGAAAAATAAAAGCAATACCCTAAACTGTCTTTAGGATATCCAACAAACCTTCCTTTAATTGATTTTACATGCAACTTGTCCGATTTTAGCTTTTTGATAAAAGTCGGGCACCCCCAAATCTTAACATATTTAATACTTAGTGCCTTACCATACCATATCTCATATGGTGTGGTAGAGAAGGACTTAGATGGAATATGATTAAGGATGTGGCAGGCCGTTTGGAGTGCAAAATCCCAAAGTGATATGGAAAAATCAGTGTAGCTTATCATAGAACGTACCATATCCAATAGGGTATGGTTACACCTCTCGGATACACCATTCAACTGTGGTATTCGGGGTGGCGTGAGCTATGATACAATGTCATGTTCTCTAAGGAACTCTATGAACTCGGTACTTAAGTATTCACCTCCTCGATCCGATCGAATATTTTTAATACTCTTTCCGATTTGGTTCTCTACTTGGGCTGTGAACTCCTTGAACTTTTTAAAGGATTCACTCTTTTTCTTCATAAGAAACAAGTGCCCATACCTTGATAGATCATCTATAAAGGTAATGAAGTAGAAGAAGCCACCTTTAGCTATTTTTCTAAATGGCTCACATACATCACTATGTATGATTTCCAACATATCTTTGGCTCTTGCCATTTTTCCAACAAATAGTGATAAAGTCATCTTGCCTTGAAGGAAAGCCTCATAACCCTTACTAGTTAAACTAGAGATAGAGATAATATTTTAAAAGCATTAGGTACATACGACACATTATCCAATAATAAAATATGATCAAGTAAATCAATTGAAGTAGATCCTATAGCTTTAGCCTCAACACTTGCTCCATTTTCAAGCTTTAAGGTTACTTCATTGGGCCTCAACCTTCTCTCATTTGCTAGATCCTATAAGGATGAACAAATGTAAGAACTAGCACCGGTATCCAATACCCATGCATTAGATGAGCTCTTAGAATATTTAGAAGTAAATAAACTAGAGAAAGTCTTACCTTCTCCATCTTTGCCTTTTCCCTTAGTCTTGATGGACTCAAGGTACTTGGAATAATTTTTCTTCCAATGTCCCTCTCTTTGGTAGTAGAAATACTTTCTTTTGCCCTTGTCCTCCCTCACGGTAGCCTTGCCCTTATTCTTGGCTATCCCTCCCTTGGGCTTGATAACATTTATCTTGCCCTTACTTTTCTTATTGGCATTCTTCTTAGTCCCATTTGAAGAGGTAATAAGTGCAACCTTCTTCCTCTTGCTCCTTTGGATAGCCTTTTAGGCTGTCATAAGCATGTTTAATAGCTCTACAAGAGTGCACTCTATTTTGTTCATGTGGAAGTTGGCGATAGTTTGCCCGAATGATTTGGGAAAGGATTGGAGGATCATATCCACTTGGAGGTAGAAGTCCATTGAGAAGTCTAGACTCTCTAGCTCCTCAATTGATCTAATCATGGAGTTCACATGAGCTCCAATATCCTCTCCCTCTTTCATTTTAGCACGAAAAACCACTTAGATATCTCATACCTAGCGATCCTACTATGCTAACCAAACAACTCTTGTAGGTGTAGTATGATTTCGTATGCACTTGTGTACTTCTCATATTACCGATGTAACTCTATAGTCATGGAAGCCCATATTATGCAATGTACTTGCATATCATCATCCTTCCATTTAGCAAGAGTTTCGTGCTCTTCTTGTGAAGCATTTTGGGAAGGGATTGGGGTAGGATTTGCTCTATCACATAGAGTATTTTTTCGAAAGTTAAAATAACTTTTAGGTTCCTTAGCCAGTTAATAAAATTAGGGCTCGTGAGCCTATTATTATCGAGTATAATTGATTGTGGGTTTGAAGGTCTCATGTTATCAATTTCTGTAAAATGTAACAAGATTGATCAGTTATAATCATTGTTATCACCATTAGATTTGGTCTTTAATCATAATGGGCCTCTACTAACTTGACGAATCCTACACTCCCAAGTAAAAAATGGAAATTCCTTACTGGATAGATTTCTAGTAAGTAATGGAGTTTTTAATGGGCCACTAATATCCCTTAAGTACATATTGCCATTCTTGGAATATTAGTTCTCATTAAGTGGACAACTCTTGTCCATCACATCTCATGTGAAGTTCCATTAATCCGGCTCCTAATGTTACGGGCCTCAGGTACGCATTGCCATTCTTGGCCTTTGGCATTAGTTAGGTCCATACCATTGGATCAGTGAAGTGTATGAATTTGAGCACTACAAATCTCAGGTGTGCCTATTTGCCATTCTTGGCCCATAGTGTATCCGTACTCCCACAATATCTCATGCTTCACAATAACACTACATAAATCTCTTGGGCCTTATGTATACTTCTATGTGTCCATAGCCAATGTACATAAGCCCAAAACTATCAAGTTATTACTCTAATGAAGAGTCTAGACTTAAATTTAATTGGAAGATTTTTAGGTCAATTTAAATTAAGGTCTCACTTTGCACATTAGCCATTTTACAACATACATACATTGCATGCCAACATACATTCATCTATATACATATCACATACATACATAGCATGCTTCAATCATATATATCATATATATACATTGAACATGCAAGATGAATGCATAAATAAGGAGTGATCATGGGCCTTTCCTATTCTTATTCTAATACTTAGAATATTATAAGTGGGCCTAGCCCAAAAAAAGCCTTCATTCCATGAGCCTCCTTAGCCACCTTTATCATGGGCTTTGCCTCCAAGCCTTCAAGATTGAATGAGCTTCTAATTGAAGTCTTCAATGTTACATTCAATCCTTGGCATATCAAAACAAATAATTTATATCCTAAAACTATGTAATTAACATTTAATTATATAAATAATAATAATAAAATTAGTTATTATTACAAACCAAAAAATGTAAACTAAGTCCATGATCAATCCTTGCATGAATGACAAGCAAATATTTAATAAAATACAACTCTTACATATAATCATGTATTTGCCAAGTCAAATAAATAAGAATATTAAAAAAAAAAGTTTTGGTGAACAATACTACTACAGTACCGACTACCAAGTGAACAGTGCTCTGCTATAGTGCAAATGAACAGTACTGCTGCTACAGTACCAATGAACATTACTACTACATGACGTGAACAGTACTGTTGCCCCCTTTTTTTAAATATCTTTAGTCACAACTCTTGTAACTAAAAATATGTTTAATCAAAATACTTGTAATTAAACATGATCTATATTTACAACACTTGCAAATATTAACATGCTTAATCACCATATTCACAATACTTGCAAATATCAATATGTATAATCACAAAACTTGCAATTATCAATATTTTTAGCATGTTAATTATGTGATAGATGGCTTTGATACCACTTGAAGGAAAGTGTGATAGTGTAATAATAAAAAATGCAGAATTTAAAAATTTGATTGCATACAATATTTGCATCAAATATAAAATACTTCCATGTCCATAGATCATATCACATGTACTCTTACATAGCTAATCATGCATCAAGGATAATATTTAATCAACAATCAACCAAGTCATACATTCACAATATAAGACCTAGCAACCAAAGGTTTAGTAATACTTACAAAACTCTTAGCTAGTAGCACGTTTGACAAGCTTTGGTTGAGGTTGATCTACAAGCTCCAAGCTCCTTAAATATAAAGCCTCTAGCTTGATACACACGGATTGCATAATAAAGACCTTCAAAGGATGGTGAAGCTCTATGGACAAGCCTCTTCTCTTTGGCCCAAAGTGCTTGTAAGTACCCCTCCAATGTTTGGATGTATGGAACTAGGAAGTAATCTCCAATGGATGATGGACTAGAAGTAGTACAATTCTTGTACACCAATGGCTCTTAGTAGAAAGTATACAACACTTGTGTATATTTTAATTCTTTATACTTGAAGAAGAAGAAGGAAGAAGACTCTCTCAATCCTTCTCTCCCTTTTGTTAAAATATCAAAATGCTCTCTAATGTGCAAAAACGGAGTTGTGTCTTGATTGTCTCTACAAACTTCACTAACTATCAACATAAAAATAATATGATAATAGTTATGACTTGAGTATCTCACACTCAATCCATATGCATTAGGAGTTAGAGTATTATCTCTACACTCTCCACTAACTTAAATAAAACTAATATTATAATAACAATAACAACTTGAGTGTCTCATACTCAAGTTACATGCAATACTATAGTTTGAGTGTCTCACACTCAAACTACATGCATTTGATAGATTGAGTATCTCATACTCTATCTATATGCATGGCTTGACGTTACAAGTGAGTGGCTAGTGTTTGGTTACATGGATAACCTTAGCCTTGATATTCATTAACACTTAATGGATATGAGCTAAGGTTATATGCACATGGGCTATTCTATACTTAGAGAAGGCCCACTCCATACCATTAGTTAATTCATGGGCTAATTTAAACTTTTTTAAATAAAGACCATGCATAAGTCCATCATTATCAACATACTAGGTCCATCTCATGGCCCATATAGAAATCTATTGGAAGATAAATATTAATCTAGTCCTTGAACTTAATATTACATATTAAGTCAAGTCCAAATTAATATTTATTTAATTGCTATTAAGTCCCAATCTTTGAATTTAGATTTTGGGATATGCGAGATCCCCGCATACGTACAAATCCAATTTAATTAATTTAATTAATTAATTAAACTCTTTAATCAATAATTAAATTACTATTGATCTTCACAAGTGCAATTTTTATGTGTGTGACTTACTAAGTTCAAGTCTAAATGACAATGAGAAATAATATTAACACTAAATATCATGGAAACACCTTTCCATACTAAATGTAAAAATCTCAATTAATCACATTTAGTTCCCATAAGTCGTGAGTGACCCCTAACATAGATGTTACGACTACCCAATTAGAAATGAATGCTTTATGTAGATCTACAAGAACCATAAAATATAATTATCGTGCACTAATTGTCCTTTCATTATAAGATCCTGATATTGGCTAGAGTCACAGTTTAGTCAAACTCTAATTGCCTTAATCATATGACCTCATCTTAAGTTCAATTCTCGATAAAGCACGACTATTACTAGAAACTCTTTTCTAGCACCGAAACTCTTTTCTAGCACCGAAACTCTTTTCTAGCACCGAAACTCTTTTCTAGCACCAAAACTCTTTTCGGGTAAGTCAAGCTTGACCTGGCCAGGTACTTATTTATTGAGAATAACTTAGATAGCATAGGATCTTATCCCGGTTCACTCCATGTAATGAATTCCATTTTGGCTGATCACTCATCCTTACACATAAACAACTAGAGCCACAACACGTGGCTAGCACATATATGTAAGCAGTAACAAACTCTAACCAACCATATGTGGACGACCGTGTCACCTCAGGTCGAAGGACCATATGTACTATTATGTCCAAAATTATGATTGTTGACTAATGTGAATATCCATACAATTACAAATCTTACATCACAGTTCGATCCACTCATCACACGAGTATCCACTCATCACACGAGTAGTATGAGACTCACTACCTCTCATTATCGATATCACAAACCGATCAAGGAAAATAGACAGAGGTGATAGTCTAGGGATTAATACTACCCAAATATTAATCCAATGACTATGAACATTTATAGTACATGTACTAAATAATTTTTTCACTCATATTATCAACTCTTGATAATAAACTTATCTAACATTATACTAAAGGTAAATATTCAAATAAACAAGCACTTTAATCTAAATGAATATTTTATTGCCATAGGGATCAATATACAATGTCTACATACAATAATAGCCCTAGGGCATATCTATACTAATAAAAATAGCCTAATTTAAAGAAAGTTTTTTTAATTTTTTAATTAAAATACAATTGAGTTTAAAATTTATTTAAATTTTAACACAAATTATAATATTAATAAAATTAATTAAGTTTATCCAAGTATAAAAAAATATTTATCCATTTAAGATATATTAATTAAAATTTATATTTACAAATAATTAAATTACATAATTAATTTTGTTTATCATTGTCAATAAAATAATAATTTAAGAAAAAATATATTTTTTATTTTTTTGAAATTATTTTAGTGAGTTATATAGTTATTATAGAAGTTAAATAATAGAATAAGTAGTAAATAAATAAATAAAAATATTATTTATTTAAAATATAAAAAATGACATTTTTTTTTATAGTTTAATTTAGAATTGAAATGTAAAAAATAAAGTTTGATTTGAGGGTTGACTAATTGAAAATTGCTTTAACTAACGGATAGGACTAACGCTGCAATTTTTAAAAAGTTTATGAACTCAATTGAAAAACTTAAATCTTATAGGACTTAATTAAAAATATTATATAATTTATAGGACTAACAATGTAGTTATCTTTTAGTAATACTGTATATGTGTCAATCAATTCAAATAATCAAAAAAAAAATTTATCTTGTCAGAAAAATTTCTTTATTCTATTATGTATTTGTGATTCATATTAGTTAACTATAACTAGGGCTGACAATTCGTGTTAACAGGTCGTTTCAAGACACGATTATAATACAGAAATGGTCAATCCGAACACGATCCATTTAATTAATCGAGTCAAAACTATAAAGACAAACATGAATACGTTTAAGTAACAAGTTACACAATAAGATCCGTTTAACCTATACAAGTCTAAATGTGTTTAGACACACGTTTTAATATGGTTTAACACGTTTTAACACATTTAATATGTTTTAACATATTTAACACATTTAACATAATTTAACATATTTATACATTCAAAATACAAAATATCAAAAAAAATTAATTATATTTTTAAATATAATTATGTAGTTTTTGTATTGTAATTAATATTTTATATTATTTATATTGTTAAGTATTTTAAATAATATTTATTTAATATTTAATAATAATTTAGTATTATATAGTATTTATTTGAGACTAATATTGGATAAATCTAATTATTTAAATTAAAATTACCTACTTTTGATGGATTTTTTAGTACTAATATTAATTGATTTTAAATTATATAACTTGAATATTTTTATTGTGCTTATTTACATGATATTAAATTAAATATTGTATAGCATCTACTTGTTATTTAAATTATCTTTAATTAGTACTAATGCTTAATATAAATGTTAATTTACACTATAAATTTTGTTAATAATATTTTTAGTATATATCAATATTATATATTTCTATGAATATAATTGACAATACTAAATTATACTATAGATATATAATTCTATTATATATACACAATACAATTAATAATCCTACCATTAATTTTTATTATATTTAATAATTTAATTGTATTTATTAATACTTAATTAGCATTGAATAATATTTTATTTGATAATTTAAATTGTATTAAAGTGTATATATATAGAGGTTAATAGGCGTTTAAACTGGTTAATAATTAATCATGTTAACGTATTAACCTGTTTACTAAACGTGTTAATACGTGTTTAAATGGATTAGGCGGATTCAACCCATTTAAACACGATTTTATTTGTGTTTTAAACGGGTTGACACATTTATGACTCGAACCTGTTTATATTAAACCTAAACCCATTTAATTTCGTGTCGTGTTGTGTCGTTTAAATGGATCGTGTCATAAATTGCCAGCCCTAACTATAATAATTGAAATATTTATGAATTTTTTATAATTTAAATTAAAAAGATTAATTATTTATTTATGGAATTTATATAAGATTGGAGTGTAATATATATTTAGTGTAAACAAGTGATATATATTAGTGAGATTTTAATTTGATTTAATTTAGAGAATTGGATAATACATATAATTGAATTTGATGAAAAAAATTATTGTTTAATACTAGAGAAGTGGTAATTAAACTTTGCAATTTATTGCTTGGCATCCTAGTTCGAAACTTCAAATCCCAGCATTGTCAATTCTTTTAAATGTTCATCTTTTGTACTTAATTGCGTCCGTCTTACAATATGGATTGGGATATGCAGAAAACGAATCAAGCTGAAAATCAAATTGAAAATTGACAATTTCAATTTGGTTTGGTTTGGGTTTTTTGAAAACCAAAAAATTTTAGTTAAAATTGAATTAATTAAAATATTCATTTATTTTATAAAAATACATGCATTTTAGTCCATAAGATTTTGAGTTAGAACCTCCAAAACACTTTATAATTTGGTTTCAGATTTTGAAAGCCGAACCGAGAGATTGCACAACCCTGTATATGGATATAAATTTTACATTCTTCATATAGTAATAAATAAGACAAGATAAAGAAACTATAATAGCATATTTTCTTTTACTCAAAATTATATTTCCACTTTGCTTTTTTTTTTTTTTTTACCCGTTTCAAAATATAGTCAAGTTTTTTTAAGAAGATAGTTAGTTTGCTAATTCGTCAAGAATTTCTTATTTAATATATAATTTCATTAGAGCTAACTAATTTTAATAAAATAGAATTAGTTATTTATTATTAGAGGTAGAAGTGTGCATGGGTTCCGAACTAACCGAACCACAAACCAAACTGACCATATTCGGTTCGGTTTGGTTTGCTTTTTTTTAGAATTTTTAGAATTAAACCGAAATTTAGTTCGGTTCGGTTTTGTATACAAAAATTTTGGTTAACCAAACTAACCGAATTTTTATTTTTTATTTTTATATTTCTAATTTTTTTTAAAAAATATATACTAATTTAATATAAAAATATAAAAATAATTCATATTTTTAAAATTTTTAGTTCGGTTTTGAATTATTTTAGTTCGGTTAATTCGATTCGGTCAGAAAAATACTCAAAACCGACCGAACCGACCAAATGCACACCCCTAATTAAAGGGATTTATAAAAAAATTATAGTTCAATTATGATAATTATATTTTTTTAATCCACTTGAAAGTTAAATTATGTATATAATTTTGGGATGGATGAAAAAGAAAAAGAAAAAGAAAAAGAAAAAGAAAAAGAAAATAAATTAAAATTAAAATTTAATGAATATTTCATAAAGGGCATTTTTTTTAAAGGGAACTACTTTTCATTGAACAGCAAACAAGAGGGAAGTTCTCCAACGAAATAATAGGCATAATAAATATTCTGATTAAATTATTTGAAAATTTTAATAAAATTGAAAAGCATATTTGTTTCTATCTTTTTTTTTTCAAAAGATTATTATATTTTTATTTCTT
Source organism: Macaranga tanarius (assembly GCA_949673435.1). Lineage (NCBI taxonomy): Eukaryota > Viridiplantae > Streptophyta > Magnoliopsida > Malpighiales > Euphorbiaceae > Macaranga > Macaranga tanarius. The sequence goes on along the minus strand of CATIWO010089916.1, from coordinate 5,109 downwards.
TTGATTCAAATAGAATTAAGCTATTTTAGCTATTTTTTATAAATATATTTTCAAATGTTTTATATCCATACGAATGACTTCTAATACTACACTAGATAAACTCATTTTTCAAATTTAGCAATTAAAAAATCAAAATCAAAACTTTTATTTACTCGTACTAAATTTTATATTCTTATAAAATCTTAGTAAGTAAGAGTAAACTGGAGTTATTTTTTTTATAAGTTTTTATTTGTATTTCTTACTCTTTAGTAGTTAAACACACAACTCAAAACGTGTACCAAAAACAAAAATGAAAGTGCATAACTAAAGTGAAATTGTATTTGTTCTGTTATTTGGCCACATTAGCTAGTAAAAAGAACTCCTTTTTGCCCTTTCTTTTCTATCAATAGGCCAAATGTAAACTATATACGACGAAAGTGCGTAACTCATTTTACATGAATTTAAGAGTTTCCACTCTCCACACGATAAAAACACCAACCAATTCACCTCTAATTGGCCGCAATATCTACATAGATACATGTATGTAGACACAATCACACAAATAAACACTCGCAGAGTTCAGGTTCATGATCAGATTATGATGATGGTGAGGTTGAATACTGTTCAAGATCAGTTCATGGTTATGAATTTTACACACACCGACAAAATCACTTGTCAAGATTCATAATCTTCATATGTGGGTCAACACTAAAAACTTTAGCCTAAACTTTAACCTAAGTCGTCCATAACAGTTTTTGTACGAGTCAAAAAGAGCAATTAATTGGAAACCTTCAAGTGGAGTAAGCCCAGCAAGCAACCATATGCCCTCGAATTAATATCATCCATAAAATAGGAGATGACAAGTTGACAACGGATGGGCAGTCATGAAACCGTTGAACAAACAACTGCAATATTAATGTATCAAAGAGACGATGACAGGTTATTTATTAAGAATGCAATGTCCTTGGACTTGTAAGTATGTGTTCCATCTAACACAATTTACTCCTACATAACCACAAATTTTACTTTATTTTTTTTTCTCTTCTTTAGCTCATAGTCTTTTCTTTTCTCGATCTTTTTCTAATGGATGTGCTCATGTTGGTATGTGGGTTCTTGATCTTGTATCCTCTTTTCTTGATATGGAGGTGGTTTGATGTGAAAAGGGATCAAGAATGCTATGTACTAGACTATGAGTGTTATAAACCAACTGATGACAGAATGCTCAACACTGAGTTCTGTGAAGAGCTTGTGAGAAGGAACAAGAATCTTGGTCTCAGTGAGTGCAGATTTCTTTTGAAAGCAATTGTAGGCTCTGGCATGGGAGAACAAACCTATGGTCCAAGAATGATCTTAGATGGCCGTGAAGAAAACCCTACATTGCAAGATGGGATCTTGGAGATGGAAGAATTTTTTCATGATAGCATCAAAAAGCTTTTGTTCAGGTCAGGCATTTCTCCTCAAGAAATTGATGTGCTCATCGTTAATGTATCGATGTTATCTGTAGTTCCTTCATTATCTTCTAGGATCATAAATCACTACAAAATGAGAGAGGATATTAAGTCTTTTAATCTTACCGGAATGGGTTGTAGTGCTAGTCTTATATCTGTCAATATTGCACAGAACATTTTCAAGTCTCACAAGAATGTTTATGCACTTGTTATTACATCAGAGTCTTTGAGTCCAAATTGGTACTCGGGCAATGACAAATCAATGATTCTTGCAAATTGTTTGTTTCGTTCTGGTGGGTGCGTAATGCTTTTAACAAACAGAAGAGCATTAAAGCACAAAGCCATGTTGAAATTAAAGTGTTTAGTAAGAACTCATCATGGTGCCAGAGATGAGGCTTATGATTGTTGCCTACAAAGAGAAGATGATCAAGGCAAGACAGGTTTTCATCTAAGCAAGACTTTACCAAAGGCCGCGACACGAGCTTTCGTTGATAATCTTAGAGAGATCTCGCCAAAGATCTTGCCAATAAGAGAACTGCTTCGATTTGCAATTGTGAAATTTGCAAGAAAATTGTGTCAAGCTCATAACTCAGCCAAAGGTGGAGCATCAATGTCAAGACCAGCGATTAATCTCAAGACAGGAGTCGATCATTTCTGCATCCACACTGGTGGAAAAGCAGTAATAGATGGAATTGGAGTGAGTCTTGATTTGTCGGAGTACGATTTGGAACCGGCAAGAATGACTCTACGTAGGTTTGGTAACACATCAGCAAGTAGTCTTTGGTACGTTCTGGGGTACATGGAAGCCAAGAAAAGATTAAAGAAAGGAGATAGGATATTGATGATAAGCTTTGGTGCAGGATTTAAATGCAACAGCTGCTTGTGGGAAGTGATCAGAGATGTAGAAAATGGCAACGTGTGGAAAGATTGCATTGATAGCTACCCACCAAAAGCGTTGGCAAACCCATTCATGGAGAAGTTTGGTTGGATGAATACTGAAAATGAAAGCACTTTTTGGTCTTCCATTAAAGAAAAAAAATAGATATTTTAGTATCAGCGACTCGTGAACGTGGCATTTTTTGTCAGTATATTTGCTCATTTAATTTAAATGCTTTCTGGGGTTTAACTCTTCTTCGGGGTCCTGATCCAGAGTTGGGTCGTCTCATGCAAAAGGATAGTGATGGTTTTCATGCTTAGTGCAGCTAATTTTCTGGTGCTTTCGGGGCCTTGCCCTGCTATTTATTCCCACCAAAAAAAAAATTACAAATTAAGTATTTAACTCAATTTGTTTTTTTTGATTTATTATCTTTTTTTTGGTAAGTGTTTAAATGATATTTTTATAAATTAAAATAAAATTATTTTGACATTTCAATTGACTGAAAAAATATTTATAAATCATTTTTTTAGTAAATTAAACCGTCAAATTGATTAATTTTATAGGAAAATTGTTGTTTATACTAGGTATTACATTTAAATATTGGATTTGTGACACATAATTTTAATTTTTCTTTGATGAATAAAAATAAGACACATATTTTGCAGTTGTAAATCTAACTGTGTAATGTAATACAGATACTGTAAACAAAAATTTTCTTAATTTATAAATCCAAAGAACAAACCGAAAAAAATGTCAATTTCATAGAAATGTCTTAAGCCTTCTCCATAATAATGAAAATGAAAGCACAAGAAGATGAGGTACCTGTCTTTGACCAAAAAAAAAAAAAAGGTACTTGTCTTAGCTCAGATAGGTCTGCAATCTTAGCTTCCTTTTCATCTTGAAGTTGAATTTTTGCTTGGTAGCTACAAATTGGTCTTGTCTTCATTTATTTTGTCTTTATTTAGCTTTTATTGGACAGCTACCATTCAGCTGGTTTTGGTACTGTCTATTTACTTCACTTATTGCTTTTGGTTCTGATAGTTTTTTGGGATCTTTATTTTTAGCATGATTTCATGCTCTTCCCTCTATGGTTTAGTTTGGGAAAGTTTTTCATCATCTAAGCTTTGGCTGAAGTTGTTTTTCCTTTCATTATTTAATTAAATCATAATCACTTATATATAAAAAAAATGTTTGTTAAATTTCATGTAAAAAAATTATCTAAACAAAGTAAACAAAATAAATAAGTGAAAGCTTACAAATTCAAAATACCATATATATATATATATTTTTTTTTATATAGCCTTCCGTCCATAAATATGATTTTCTTATATTGCTAACTTTTTTTCATATTTACATTAAAGCACTTACTCTAAAAAAATGATAACTATGAGTAGTTATAATAGCTGAAAATTGAGCAGACAAATACAAAAAACTCCCTTTAAAATAATAAAAACTTATATGTTCAATTCATGACAATATTAAAAAGAAAAATGAAGTAGTTATACCTAAATTAAATTCATGACAATAGTAAAAAGAAAAATGAAGTAGTTATACCTAAATTAAACACTTGTTATTCATTCACACTTCTGTAACACATTAACAAGGTTTTTTTGCTAAATATTAATATAGTGTTACTGATATATATGATTTGGCTTCCATCAGCACTATTTTATATTTTGGAAAAATGATCAATGTTATTCTAAACTTTGGTCCAATTAACAGTTGAATCTTAATTTGAAAGTCATTTCAATTTGCTTCTTCAACTTTATGAATTTATCAATTTTTTCTAATTTTATTTGAAGGATCTAATTATATTTTTAAAAATTATTTTTTGATCCCTATAAAATAAATTTAACACTTATTAACTTTTTATCCTCTTTTTGTTATAAGAAAAAAAATAAAATATAAAAAATGATTTTACCACTCTCAACATAAATCTAAAAATTAATTTATAAATATTTGAATAAATTTTTAACTTTTTTATTAAAAAATATTATATTTTAAATACTTTAAAATTCACTTCTAAACTTTCAACTCTATTATTTAAAAAATTGTACCTATATGGATTTCAATTAATCCGAATTGAGTAAAATAGATTTTATAAGACATATCTTTTTATATAACAATTCTAAGAAAATCCATCTTCAGCTTTCTAGGAAAATCTGATAACTGTTTCCATCATCATTCAAAAAAATGAAACAAGAATTAAATTATACCCACACTTGCTAGCCAATACTAATCCTTTTACAATTAATGTCTCCACCGGTCCATGCTATATAAACATTAGATCAAGTTGTAAATATATATACAAAATAATTTGTAGTAGTTAATTGTAATCGTATAATATGGCTATCTCAATGACCCTTAAGCTGGTTTGTGTTGTGCTCATGTGCCTGGTAATGGGTGCACCACTACCACTAGCCCATGCTGTGATTACATGCGGTCAGGTAGCTAGCAGCGTAGCTCCATGCATTCCATACCTGACTAATCGGACACCTTTGACTCCAGCTTGTTGCAATGGAGCTAATTCCCTGAATACTGCTGCCAAGACCACAGCTGACCGCCGAGCAGCTTGCAACTGCTTGAAATCACTTTCTAGCAGCATCTCTGGAATCAATTATGGTTTGGCTGCTGGACTTCCTGGCAAGTGTAAAATAACTGTTCCCTTTAAAATCAGCCCCTCCACTGATTGTAGCAGGTAAATTTCCTTTATCCACCATCTATAAATGTCATTAACGCGAACATCTTTTAACAAAAGAAGTGTTTTCCTATTAAGAAAAAAAAAAAACGAAAAAACAAAGAAAG
>CATIWO010089898.1:0-21243 GCA_949673435.1 Macaranga tanarius | reverse complement strand
GTTAATACTTTACTTGCTTGAATGTAATGATATATAAATGAATGTGCATGGAATCTATCTATATGTAATTATGCTATTATGGATTATATAATTTGAGTATGTGTATGGTTTGTTTGAGGCCACGTGTTGCGGGTCTCACACCTAAGCCCTAAACCTCCCTTAAATTTTGATCTAGCAAGAAATTCCCATTTTGACATATATCGAACCCTTTTTTAGGATCACTTCCCCAACAAAATTTAGCTAAAATTGCATTCATTTGCCTATAAAAACTCTAGGAAGTTTAAAGCATAACATCACATGGGTTGGTAAAGCATTGAGGACTGCTTTTAACATAATTTCCCTCCCAATATGAGAAAGAAATTTATGCTTTTAGGTTTGAGCATTTTGTAACATTATATCTTTAAGGAATCCTAAAGCTTCTTTCCTTGCTCTCCCGTACAATATAGGCAATCCGAGGTATTTCTCAGTAGTAGTAAGATTATTAACTCCTATAAAACCCATTAACTATTCTTTTAAATACCTAGGAGTCTTTTTACTAAAACAAATACTAGATTTTCCTTTATTAACTCTCTGTTTAGTAGCTTCACTATATTTATCCATTAAACTCCAAAAGCATTTCATTTCCTAAGCATCTGCCCTCCCAAAAAAAATAAGTGTTTCATTAATAAATAGCATATGAGTAATAACTGGGCATCTTCTATTAATTTGAGACATTTGTAACCGTTTTTCCCTAACTGCTCTATCTAAAGATAAGGACAAAGCATTTGATAGAAAGATAAAAAGGTAAAGGGATAAAGGATCACCTTGTCTCAAAACCTCTAGTTGGTTTAAAACTCTCTAAAATCTGCCCATTAATCAAAATATTATAAGAAACAGTAGTGACATATTACATAATTATATTTACAAAATGCATATAAAACCCATTTTAATCAAAAGTTTTTCCCAACAAACCCCATTCCACTTGATCATATGCCTTACACATATTTAAGCTTTTAAAGCAAAATGATATTTATTTTTATTCTAAGAAATATATAAAGCATGAAATATATCATGTTCCACTAAAATATTTTCATGAATCATACTTCCTAGCACAAAGGTAGCTTGATTCTTATGCATAAATAAGGTTTCAACCTATTAACTATTATTTTTGAAATAATTTTATAAATAAAATTACAAAAACTTATTAGCCTATACTATGTTATCTCCATTTGATTTAAAACTTTTGGAATAGTAACAATAAAAGTTATGCTTCATTTTTTAAGAATGAAATATGTAAGAAAAAAACTATTAGGCTTCACATATAAAGTTATCAACCACAAGCCAAAATTTTTGAAAGAAAATGCTAGAAAAGCCATATGGCCCTGGAGCTTTATAAGCTCCTAACTGAAACACAACACTTTTTATTTCCATATCAGTTATAGGAGCTGAAAGAGCATTATTAACTTGAGTGGATACCACTTTATTAATGTAATAAAAAGCTTTCTATAAAAATGAACAGTAGCATCCTTAACACTACTCTCATTCTTTAGCCATTTCCCATCACTATCCTTTAACATAATAATTTTATTTATTTTCCTTCTCTACATAAAGGCTGTATGAAAAAAAAATTGGTATTTCTATATCCAGCGTTAAACTAATTTACTCTAAATCTCTAAAACCAATGCAACTTTTCACAATATTTTATAGAGATCCTAATGAAGGGAATGGAGATCAAAGCAACCAAATATGTGGAATTTTAAAAATTTTTAGTTGCATGCAACACTTGCATCAAGTTTGAATCCATTCAATGCCACAAGATCTAAATCACGTGCATTTATACAACTAAACATGCATCATGGATAATATTCTGAACAACAATCAAAGAGACATGTAATCAAATTATAAGTCCTACATACTAAGAGATAAATAACACTTACAATACTCTTTAGTTAGTAGGACGCTCGTTAAGCTTTGATTGTTGCGATCCACTAGCTTCGAGCTCCCCAAGTGTGAAGCCTCTAGCTTGTGACACACGGTTTGCACTTGGTTGATCTTCAAGCACCAACAAGCTCTCCACACAAGCCTCTTTTGAATGACCCAAGAGCTTGTGAAAGCTTCTTTTGATCTTGAAGGTATGGAACTTAGTGTTTGCCCTCAAGGATGATGGTTAGAAAGAGATATCACAACACTTGTAATATTGAAAAGTTCACTCATTAACTAAGGAAGAAGAAGACACTCTTTTCTTGCCTTTGTCTAGTTTGAATAACTAAAACTCTCTCTCTTTCTTGCCTTATCCGAAAATTACAGCACAAGCATTAGTGTCTTACACATTTTTTGTTAATTAAATAATCCAATTGGTGTCTTTTTGTCAAGCCTAGCAACTATTGCTAGTCACCATTCAAAGTCTTCCAAAGACTTGGAATTCCACAACCTTGACAATAAGAAGCCATCATCTTTGAATTAGTTAGCTTGGTTGGATAGTTACCCCATCCCTATTCCAATTCCATTACCACTTAATGGGCTTGGGTTTGGCCCATGGGCTTCTCTACACTTAGAGATGGCCCAATCCAATCCAATCCAAATAATTAATTGGGCTAGATTAAACTCTTTAATCAATACCCAATCCATATAATTAACAAGTGGACTAGTTCAAACTCTTTAAATAAAGTCCAATGCCTATGGTCCATCACATAGACCAAGTCCATCATCCATTATTCACACGGTCCATCTCATGGGCTATGTCCATATATATATATATATATATATATATATATATAAGGCTAATATTAATTTAATCTTTAATTTAATATCTCATATCAAATTAAGTCTAAATTAATATTTGCTTAAAATACAATTAAAGTTCCAATATTTGAATTCGGATTTCGGGATATGCTAGATACCCACATATGTACAAATCTAATTTAATTAATTAAACTCTTTAATTAATAATCAAATTAATATTAATCATCACAAGTGCAATCCTTATGTGTGAGACTTATTAGGTTCAAGTCTAAATGGCAATGAAAAATGATATTAACACTTAATATCATGGAAACACCTTTCCATACTGAATGTAAAAATCCCAATGTGTTACATTCAGTTCCTATAAGTCGTGAGTAACCCCAGCATAGATATCACGACTACCCAATTAGAGATGAATGCTATATATAGATTCGCAAGAACCAATGAACACAATTACCATGCACTAAATGTCCCTTCATTACAAGATCATGATATTGGCTAGAGTCAAGGTTTAGTCAAACTCTAATTGCCTCAATCATATGACTTTATTTTAAGTTCAATTCTTGATAAAATACGACTACTACTAGAAACTATTTTCTAGCACCGAAACTCTTTTCGGATAAGTCGAGCTTAACCTGGCCACGTACTTATTCATTAAGAATAACTTAGATAGCATAGGATCTTATCCCGGTTCACTCCAGGTAATGAATTCCATCTTGGTTGATCACTCATCCCTACATATAACGAACTAGAGCCACCACACGCCATATACCCATACATGGCTAGCGCAGGTATGTAAGCGGTAGTAAACTCTAACCAACCATATGTGGATGATAGTGTCACCTCAGGTCAAAGGACCATATGCACAATTATGTCCAAGATTGTGATTATTAACTAAAGTGAATTCCCAAGCAATCACAAATCTTGTGTCACTGTTCGATCCACTCATCACATGAATATCCACATGTCTATTCTGATAACTCATATCAAGTAGTATGAGATTCACTACCTTCCACTATCAGTATCACATATCGATCAAAGAAAATAGACATAGGTGATAGTCTAGGATTAATACTACCAATATAATAATCCACCAACTATGAACATTTATAATATATGTACTAAATAATTTTATCACTCATATTATCAACTCTTGATAATAAACCCATTTAACATATATAATACTAAAGGTAAATATTCAAATAAATAAATACTTTATCTAAAAGAATATATTATTGCTAAAGGGATTAAAATATAATGTTTACATACAATATGGCCCTAGGGCACATCTATACTAAAACTCGACACTTCTCTTTATTTTCCAAATTTAATTCTTTAGAACTTTTATCATTAATCTGCTTTTAAATTTCTTTTATTTTTGCATTTTAGTGTTACTAAAATGATTTTTGCTCCACTACCTAAGACTTACCCTGCACATTTTAAGTTTATTAAGGACTATAAGCATTTTTGAACCTGCCATGTCATGTCCTGAACTATCTCAAATAACCTCAGCACATTCAGAGTGTAATAGCCATTTTGTTTAAAATTTAAAAAGGTTGGCCCCATTTTAAATAACTATTTAAACATAAGATTATTGGCTTATGATCAAACCTGACCATCTTTTCATGGATAACATAAGCATTATTAAAACTACATCTCCACTCATAATTTGTATAGGCTCTATCAAGCCTTTGTAAAATATCTCAATCTCGTACTTGTTTATTAGACCAAGTGAATTTATTTCCTCTAAATTCCAATTCCATCAACTCCCCTTTATTTAGAAAATCTATAAAAGTAAGGTTTTAAGACAAAGAAACATCATTACCTCCTTTCTTATTAGCTGAATAGAAAATAGTGTTAAAGTCCCTTATACACAACCATGTAAGTTACCAGTTTGTTTTAATTTTAAGAACTCTATTCCAAAAAAATATCTACTCGGCTTCCTTAGGAGACCATACACAAAAGAAATATACACACATCTATACAAGGCATTTGAATAAAATACAATAACAAAATTAGGTTGTTAATCAGTAACTTGTACCTATATATATTGATTCCTCCATATGCCAATCCCCTTGAAAAACCTTTTAGCTCCTCATAGTGCCCATTCGCAAAACCTAATTTCTTTTTGTGAACTTTTAAGCTCTTCTACTACTGCCTTGTCTTTATCAAAAATATAAAGTTAAGACGATAGTAGGTGTATAGCTCCCTTAATATATGAACTATTGAGGCTCAGCAAAAACCCTATCAATTCCAAGATTGGATCGTAATGGCAACTTGATGGCTTTAAGTGAGCCACCGGCGCCTTCATAAAGATGCATTTGCGTACTGGACATCCTTTTTTTTATTGTTAGGTTTTTTTCCTTATTTAACCCAGCATATTTCAAGCTCCTCCTTGCCCGACAATCCTTTTCACCTTAATCTTTTTTCTTTTTTAAGTAGCTTTTTCCTCTAGTCCTAACCGTTCTCAGGTTAATCTTATTTTACGGCCATGCATGGTGCCCTCATTATTATTTACCATTACTACCAATAGTCTATCAATTCCAGTAATACCATGTTCCTTAACATTAATTCATAATGCTTGCTATTTTTTATCTGATTAACTCTACCTAGTAATAAAAACCTCAGAAGGAATCAAACCTACCTTTAAATATTTCTTATGCTTCACTAAAAGATCATCCCTCTGATGTTTGGTCTCCAATAGTAACTCTCTATTTAAATTAAGACCTGTAAGTGGATCTATATTGCTACTAGCCTATTATAGCCCAATTTTATATTCTACATCCAAACCCAGATGTGGGCCACTTATATTTCTGCCCATTAGCCTATGAATCCTCTCATAAAGCTTTATTGTATAATCTTTACAACTTTTTATGGCAGCCTACACTTCAAAAAATAGGGCCTCTTATTTTTGAATCTAATGGACTAACTTCTATTAATACACTTCCCACTTTAATTAGCCCACTAAGCTCATTTATTATAACTTATAAAATTATGATTTCTTCCAACCACTAAATCATCTAACACTGTGCTAGTTCCCTTGCCCAAAGAATTAAAAGGACCAAAAGGAACTAATGGTAACATGACACTAACACTTTTACTTCCTGTCTCTGAAGTTTGCATCAAATAACCTTTTTTTTGTTCCTCACGTGCATCTTTCCATTCCAATTGGGTCCCTATTCCTATTTGTTGTCTCAAAACTCTATGCACTAAACCACCTTTTGTATTATTCTCATCGTACATCCTTTGTTCATCTTCTTAATGCCAAGTAACCCTAACTAGATTCATAACTATGGCTTTCCATTTATTATAACCCAAGCTCCCTGTATTTTCTAGTGTTAAAATCTACAAGCTCCCTGTATTTTTTAGTGTTAAAATCTATCTCGTAATAAATGAAAAAGTTTTAAGATTTATGGGTGAAAAACAACGCATCCAACCTCCAAATTTAGGTTAATCTTGATCAAGATTATGCACATCTTCATTCCATCGAATTTTACATAATCTTAACATATGCCCAATACATTCCATAATGGAAAGAGAAATCTAGCAATCTTTTATACTTATTGATACCAATTTGCCTCACCCACAACATTCTTGTTCCAAAAACTAGTGGGTAGTGGCCAATTAACTTTTATAAGAACTCTCAATCTAAAAGTCCCTCTACCCCATAGTATTCCCTCATGCATAATATATCTTTATTAGGCCAACAAACAAAGTCCCAATTTTTTTATATTAGTTCTAGTCATCTGATTTGATGGAATCCTAAAAACATGAATCCATAAAAGTGATATTAAGAAATCAATGCTATCAAAGGCAGTCTCTAGTGACCACCTATATTACCATGTAAGCATTTGCAACTAACTAAAGTCTTCCTTCAAGCACTAACTTTTTATCCACCTTATCCTCAAACTCAAATATTTGGTGGTTTCTTTGGAACCATAAAATCATATTGCAGCTTCCATGATGTCTGCAAAAAAGCCTTGAAAGCATTTACTATTAACGGTTTTTGAGAGAGTGAGAAGCCAGCTAACATATCCGTCTCTTTTATACCCTCTATTTCTTCCTCTCCTTGTAGGCATATTCAAGGTTCATTGCACTTTAGATCTTGAGTTTTCTCTATTAACTTGTTAATATCAGAACTAATATTTTCCCTCACCATGACACAAAAGACAACTTCCTAACACTTAGTTATGAAGGTGAAGAACAATATACAACATTAACAAAAGAAACAAAAAAGAAAACCTTACATTTTCCAAGCATTAATTAAGCTAACAAGTAATGATTATTCCCATTCTAAGGAAAGAATTAAGCAATAAATGCTCACAATCTATAGAAACAACTCTATAATTGAGTGAAGGGTGGAGATTTTTGCACTCCACCCATTTATTTCTATACTCCTTATTTGCTTTTTTGAAGTTATAAATTATATAATTATCCTTTATTTGAAATGTTTATTATTTTCACTAATTATCATTCCTAAACTAGCATCTTTCTAATTTTTTTTTCCAATTTACTATCTGATGTGTAATATTATAAAACTACTTGTGTTTGAGCTTATATTTTTTTTTTTGCATTAAAAAAATTAACATAGTCAACTATTTTTTTTAAACTATTAATTTACCTTTTTACTTGTCTAAATCATTGTAAAATTTGCACCGATTATAAAAAAGATAATAATTTTTCTTTTACTTTTTATTAACATTTTTTAAAATATCATATGCACATTATTTTATTTTTATTTTTCTTATCATAATTTTTAAAAGATAATATAAAATCAAAGTACATGATTAAAAAAATCATTGTAAAAAGTTTACAAAAATTCATCATATAAAAACTATTGTAATTTTAAATTTTATGACAAGTTTTATAACATATTAATAATAAAAAAAATAAATGCTATATTTTCTTTTTATCAAGTATATTTTTTATAATTTAATTTAGTTAGAGCATATGCAGGATATAATTGCTTAAATTACATAAGGTTATTTGTTGAACTTATGATTTTTTTTTATATAATAAATTATTGTTGAATTTTTATAATTGATATTTTTAATCACATAATTTAATTTTTTTATATTATTTTGTTAAATAATGATAGAAAATTAAAAAAATGAAATTATGTGCATATGATATTAAAACTCTTTATAAAAAAATAAAATAAACATATGCACATATGATATTGAAAAAAAAACTGTCCATAAAAATAAAATATTTGTTATTTTTTTTAACTTGATGTAATTTTTACAATGATTTAGATAATATTAAATCTTTTAACTAAAAAAAAAACTCAATTACAAGTAGTTTAAAATCTTAAATATCGAACAATGAATTTTGATGAAAAAAAAAGTAGTTTAGCAACTATAATTAATAAAAGATTAGACATTTTTTTTTATGTAAAAGAATAGAGATTTACAATAAATAATAATTATGTAATCTGTAATTTCAAAAAATAATAAAAAAAAAAAGCGTGAAAATAAATGAGTGCAGTGTAAAAATTTTGACCCTTGAGTGAAAAGGAAGAAATACTAGCTAGGTCTCTTATTTTGTAAAACTCAATTGCCTCTTCATCAAATGGCCTTTTTTTTTCAAATTCTTAAGAACTTTCTTAATTGAGCTACCTTTTGGGCAAACTCCATTCTTAATTGAGCCACCATTTAACCTCCATCCTTTTTTTCATTTCAATTCCAACTTTAATCCTCATAATTATCAGTATCATTATTTATCAAAAAAAAAAAAAAAAAAAGAGACAGGATTCAACACATTCCTTAAAGACAAATGCCACTGTCGTCGCCTCCTATTCCGCGCGTCATCACCTCTAACGGCCAAATATGTTACCATTCTCCTTCCTCAACACCTCCACCTTATCCTCCTCTATCCTTCTCCACCATATTTTCCGCCTCCTTCCTTCTTTACCATTTCCTCCTCTTAATGCTATTATAAGTTCATAAATCTCTCCATATTAATTATACCTAAATTGGTGTTGTCTATTTCAATTTGAAATAGCGGGCACCTTAATCATCAGATAGGCTATTCTTTTGCTGATGGTAAATTTTAGAAGATCAATATCGTTTTAGTATTTCACTATGCATATGAAAAGCAATTAAAAATCTATCCAAGCTTATGTCGCGCGTTGTAACGGTTCAATGATTAAAGATCACCTTTTGTTTCCGGTTAATTCAAATGAAGAAATCATTACTGAGTTTAAAAAAGGATTGGTAAAAGGTCAGTCCAATGGAAGAAAAGTGACGTTAGCTATAATTGATCATATTACATCAATTCCATTTTGTCACTCCTGTTAAAGAATAAGTTAAAATTTATCGAGAAAAAGGTGCGGATCACATGTTTATTGATGTAGCTCATACTTTAGCTAGTGTTAAAGTAGATGTTAAAGAAATGAGAGCTGACTTTTATGTTAATAATTTCATAAATGGTTCTTTTGTCCACCATCTGTTGCTTTTTTATATTGTAAGATGATTTCACATGAATATGGAAATAGATTGCCAATAGATAGCGCTGGGATTGGTACAAGAGATTACAGTTCATAGCTTTCTTGTACCATGTGCTTGAGAGTTTTTGAATCGTTTGAAAGAAGAGTTGATGGAATATTGAAAAGAAATCGTGATAATGTTGGACCTTTTAAATTTGCACATAAAAAGATTGTGTGTGGGATCCAGTTAATGCCATGTTAACACAAATTGTTAACTCAAAACGTCCATCAAATTTCAGTTAAGTGGAAGGGCTTAAATAATAGGTTTTTATCAAATTTATGCTTATTTGCTTCTAAAATTACATAAAGGATGTTAAGGGCTAAAATGGACCTTTGCCCATTCTTAATTTCTCTGACGTAACTTACTACTATATTAGACAGATAAGAATTTTTAATATGTTATGTGATTGCACAATAATGTGTATAAAATCCAAGTAGATATGGAGAAGGATTACAACTCGCAATTTTTTAATTTTGAATTCAAAGTAAAGCCATTGCATCCCATAATTGACTTTGATAATTTTTTTTTTCTTTTTGGTAAACGTGCATTCTATTAACATTATAAGTCAATTTGCTTTTTTATTTTTTTTTATTTTTGGTTACAAATTGACTTATACTGTTAATAGAATGCACGAATCACTATTCCCCAAAAACAGCCCGAAAAAACTGAATTAGAGACTATTTTAATGGGAGTGAGCTTTTGGTCACTTGGGTTTTTCAAATTCACTAAATTTTTTATTTTTTAAAAATAAATTTAAAAGTGAACCAAACTAAATTTTTCATTAGTTAAATTTTAAAAATAAAAAATGAAAAATATGATTTTAAAAGTTTATATTTATAACTTCATGAATCAAACTAGACAAATTTTTCATCAAACTATATATATTTTTATAAAAGCCTATACGTATGAAAAATTCAAACATTTATGAACCTTTGCAATTTTATCACAATCTTTTAATTTTTGTAAAAATATTCTAATTTCATCAATTATTGACAGTTTTAACATAAATAAGCATTTGATAAAAATCAAATAAAGGATACTAACATATCATCTATAAAATTAAAATATCAAATTTATCATTTATATTATAAAATCTATCCAGGTTTATAGAATAAAAAATCTAAATGTTTGAAAATATTGGCAATTTTATCCCTTTTTTAAATTTTAAAAAGATATTTCAATTTAAAATATTTTAATCAAAATTATATAAAAAATATTGACATGATAATTGAAAAATTAAATTCACATGTAATAAATTTTTAAATTTATGAATGATTATTGTGTAATGAATTTTTAAAAAGTATATTTTTTGTGTGTATATATTTGTGTGTGTGTAGTGAAATGTAAGAAATTTTCTTTTATTATAAAATTAGATATTTTTAATTACTTTCAAATAAATAATTGTGAAATAAGTTAAAAATTTTGATTTTTTAAGAATAACAATTTTTTATGTTAAAAGTATCTTTAATATTTAAAATTATCATAACAATAATTGTTTATAAATTTAACAATTTATTCAATTTAAAATCTTTTAATCAAAATTAAATAAAAAGTATTGACGAGGTAATTGAAAAATTAAATTCACATGCAATAAATTTTTAAATTTTCGAATGATTATTGTGTAATGAATTTTTAAAAAGTATATTTTTTGTGTATATATTTGTGTGTATGTAGTGAAATGTAAGAAATTTTCTTTTATTATAAAATTAGATATTTTTAATTACTTTCAAATAAATAATTGTGAAATAATTTAAAATTTTTGATTTTTTAAGAATAATAATTTTTTATATTAAAAGTATCTTTAATATTTAAAATTATCATAACAACAATTGTTTATAAATTTAACAATTTATCAATAGTAAATATAATTCTTTTATTATTGTGCTTATACTTTTTATTTAATTTTAGATAAATAATTATTTTCATTAAAATTGAATAAATTGGCTGATTTAAAATATTTTATCAAAGTATAAAATTTGGGATAAAATTGATAAAAATTTCAAATGTCTGAATTTTGTATACCAAAAGACAATATAAATTTAGAAATTTATAAAGAGTAAATTTGACTATTATAATTAGAATAAAATAACAAAAGATTGCAAATGTTTAGATTTTTTTTCTTTTATCCTAATTAAAAATTTAGGATACAATTTTTTTCTTTTATCCAAACCCAGTAAAATAGATAATATTTAAATTTTATTTGTAATTGTATAAATAATACATAAATTTAAAATGAATAATATTGTATTTATTGATAAAATATTATTTGCAAAATATAAAGGTTTAGTGTTACACCGACTCTAGTGGTGGTTGTCACGCAATTTTACCTCCTTATTAGTGGCCCAAAATAATGTGTTTTTGTTTGCACAAACTCTCTTATAAAAAAGAATCAATCACTATGCTGCAGAATCTAGGCAAAATTTTCTCCTGTTTTTTTTCTCCAAATAGGACTGTTATATCTGTGTATATATTTCTACAACAATCTTGTTGGATGTGACTATCCTCTATTGTTTCATCATGAATCAGTAGCAACCCATTAATTTTTTTTCCCGTTTCTTATATAATCTCAATCATGGAAGTAGAAATACAGTCAAAAAAATCCCAAAACCAAGAACCCACAATGCAAAACTCACAAGAATCACCTCACGACCTCCCTGTCACCACCGCTATCGCTAAAACACCCAAGAAACTTAGCCTAATCCCTTTGATATTCCTTATCTATTTTGAAGTAGCTGGTGGTCCTTATGGTGAAGAACCTGCTGTTCAAGCTGCAGGTCCACTCTATGCCCTTCTTGGGTTCTTGATATTTCCATTTATATGGAGTATTCCTGAGGCTCTTATCACTGCTGAGCTCTCTACTGCGTATCCTGGCAATGGTGGATTTGTTATTTGGGCTGATAGAGCTTTTGGTCCTTTCTCTGGATCTCTTATGGGGTCATGGAAATTCTTGAGTGGTGTTATTAATCTTGCTGCTTTTCCAGTGCTTTGCATTGATTATATGGAGAAGGTATTGCCTGTTCTTAATTCTGGTTGGCCTCGAAAAGTTGCTCTTTTGATTTCAACTTTGGTTTTATCTTTTCTGAATTATACTGGTTTAACCATTGTTGGGTATGCTGCTGTTTTGCTTGGTATTGTTTCACTTTCTCCTTTTATTGTTATGTCTCTTATTGCAATTCCTAAGATTAAGCCTCATAGATGGATTAGTTTAGGCCAAAAAGATGTTAAAAAAGATTGGACTTTGTACTTCAATACCCTTTTCTGGAACTTAAATTTTTGGGATAATGTTAGTACTCTAGCTGGGGAAGTGGATAGGCCCCAGAGAACATTCCCTGTGGCTCTGTTTGCTGCTGTGATCTTCACTTGTGTGTCTTATTTGATTCCTCTTTTTGCGGTTATTGGTGCTGTTTCTGTGGGTCAAAGTGAATGGGAATCTGGGTTTCATGCCACTGCAGCAGAACTTATTGCAGGGAAATGGCTAAAATATTGGGTTGAAGTTGGTGCTGTTTTGTCTGCTATTGGTTTGTTTGAGGCTCAAATGAGTAGCAGTGCTTACCAACTTCTTGGTATGGCTGATTTGGGATTTTTGCCTCAGTTTTTTGCCAAAAGGTCTAAATGGTTCAACACTCCTTGGGTGGGGATATTGCTATCTACTGTGATCACTATTGGGGTATCATATATGAACTTTACTGATATAATTTCATCAGCTAATTTCTTGTATAGTTTAGGTATGCTGTTGGAATTTGCATCTTTTCTTTGGTTGAGGAGGAAGAAGCCTGAATTGAATAGACCCTATAGGGTGCCAATGAGGCTACCAGGGCTGATTGTTATGTGCTCGATACCATCAGCATTTTTAGTACTCATAATGGCTGTTGCTACTAAGACTGTTTATTTAGTGAGTGGTTTGATGACTGTGGGTGCCATTGGATGGTATTTTTTGATGAAGTTATGCAAGTCCAAGAAGTGGCTCAGTTATAGCAGGGCTCAGAATGTTGAAGAAGGAGACTGTGGGTGCCATTGGATGGTATTTTTGATGAAGTTATGCAAGTCGAAGAAGTGGCTCAGTTATAGCAGCGCTCAGAATGTTGAAGAAGGATAATTCAATTATTAATCTTCAAGAAGTGGTTCAAGAACAAGCCTTTGTACTCTTAAAAATTGAAGTTGTAACTTAGCATTGAGTTTGCTTAGGATCAAGATCAACAATCTACTGGATTTGCCTGGCTGTAAAAACTCTTGATATCTCATGTTTTATGTGCATTGCTTGTGCTAGTTGGCTGTAAAAACTTTTGTTTTTTTTATCACACTGAATCCATACAAGCACCCATTATATTTTTTTTTTCTCATTTTTATTAGAAAGGCTATTGACGGAGCCTCTTTTTTTTTTTTTTCTTTTTTTCCATTTAGACTTCATCTACCTAAAAGGTAAAAAAAGAACAAAACTGTACAATACGATCTATCAAGTCAACTTCAAGGGCATGTTGTGTTGAATTTTCTTCTTCTTCTTATTTGCCAGGCAGTCTAATCATACACTTACAATTTTTACTTCATTAATGCAATTATGTTATGTAGTAGGGTACACAACATTTTTGTAGTTTTATCAAATTGTCAATGCCTTGACATGAAGGTTTTGAATTCGTCATTCCTTTTAATATTCTGATCTAAAGCGATATATGTACACCAAAGAAATATCTTCTTTGTGATACGAGCATATAAGAATATATAAATTTTTCTTATAATATATGGTTAGAGAACAGAATCTTAAATAATTAGGTAATAAATAAACACTTGCCCAACAAAATAATAATTTAAACAAATGCTTCCCATTTGATTTTAGTGCTGACTCACTCAACTAGGAAATCTGTTGGATTTGGAAGATGCGGGTAACAGTCATACACTACACATGTTCCAACAAATCAAACCAATGCCAGTGCAATACTGCATCTATTAGAATTTTGGAAAAAAAAATCAACTTGCCGTTTTTTATCTATAATTTTTCCCAGTACCCAATAATTATAAAGGTTCAATTAATTCATATAGAGTTGAATAAATTTAATAAGAAAAACAAAATTTTTCATAAAATTTAAATTTAAAATTTTACAAGTTAAATAAATTCAATAAAAAAACAAAATTTTTCATAAAATTCAAAATTAAAATTTTACTTTAAAAATCTAAATTTTTTACTATTTACATAAATGTTAACACAACTTTGAAATTTTTAATTTAATTGCTCACACTCTCAGCAATGGAAATAGAAATTAATTCCCATAACAATAGAAAATTGAGATTTAAAACTAGCAAACACAGCAACAGACAAGATTTATTACCATTATCACATCAAATTAAAATTTTAATAGGCAGGCAAGCTTAAAACAAGTTTATTTATTTTTTATTTACTTTATATATATATATATATATATATATTTGACCTATACACAACGAAAGTGGGAGGAATGAAACTCAAACTCAAGTGGCTACTGGGCCAAGACTCAGGCTGCTTTAAATACATGAGTATTAGAACTTTCAAAGTTAAAAATGAAATAAAGCAATGTTTCTTTAGAGTTTGACAATGTGCTTAAAGGCTACGCAATCATAGCATATATGCTTTTTTTTTTCTTGGTCAAGAATCATAGCATATATGCTAATTCATGTGCAATAGGCACATTTGATTATTCACATACCTTTTTTTTTCTTTGAATGATTTGATTAGATGGGTGTTATCAATACAAACAATAACAATCTTTGTACAAAGATTTGGTTAAAATGTTCCTTCTTTCACACTAAATGTTGTGATCACATGGCTCATATGTCAAAAGATATTATTATATACCATAAAATTCCTCATTGCGTTTGCCAAAAGCAAAGATTTCGTTTTTAAGGACTAGGACATAAAAGATATGAATATAGAACTCAAATTTGGGTGTGTGTGTGTTTTTTTTATACCCATAGCCACAGTTTATACATTTTAAGTCCCCCAGTCAAAATTAGGATGCTCTTTCTTTTCTAGTTGTTTCAGATTTGATTAATATTTAAGAGTCAACATTTGAAAAAAAAGTTAATATGAAAGGAAACCTATACTCTATTGCTATGTTTTTAAATTTGGACTGAATTGGTTCCTTTCCTTGTAAACTAAAAATTGGCCAAAATTTTAATCTGCATTAAAATAAATATCTATAAAATGTTAAAATTAAATATTAAATTCATTAAAAATTATTTTGATGTTGTGTGTGTATATACTCAAATATTTAACTTGTAATATCCTGTTCTAGAGGTTAACCAACTAATTCTAATTAATAGGATTAGAAATAAGTTTGAGGACTTATTAGGTTATTGAGGATTAATAGAAGGGCTAAATGGTTATTTGTTTTGAAAAAAAAAGAGGAGAGTATTGTTGCAACTCCTCTTCCTTACATTTTTTTTTCATGTTTCATATCAACACTTTCTTTCTTTCTTTCTTTCTTTCTTGCTTCTTCTCAAATTCTCATCATTCAATTAATTTTAATCACTCTTTAAGCTTTTCATCTTCCAAATTCAAGCGTGTGTTGAATTCAAACATTTTGAGGTAAATGAATTTATTTTTGTTTTAATTCCAAACTTTTTGAATTTTTGTTAGAATTGCATGTTATGATTGATTTGATTAGTTTAGAACCTTTAGTTAGGCTAGAATAAACCTTCTGTAAGTGTATTTCTCTTTAGGATATTGTGTTGGTGGTGGAAATGATCAAAAATGTGAAAAATAAAAGTTTTTGGTTACTGTAGTTCGTTTGCATGCTAATCAGGTGATGCCTCAACACTGAGGTGGCGCCTGAGCACTGAGGAGGCGCCTCAGTGAGCTGAGGTGGTGCGTCAATGTTGAGGAGGCACCTCAGTATACTCAGGCGGCACCTCAGTGCACTAAGGAGGCACCTCAATGGCCTTCTGATGCCTCTAGACATTTTCAGAAGTTTTTTCGGACCGTTTTTAGGGTTATAAACCATATCAACCTACCGTATATCAACTAGGTTGAGTAGAATTTAAATAGAAAGCTCATTTATGTTTTTGATTCTTAAATTTTGGGAGCAGTGTCAGTCGCATCTGTAGAACATAGGGAAGAGCCAGCTAGCTAGTTCTTTGGTTCAGCAAGCTTAGGTGAGTGGCTAAACCTATAACTTTAGTTTTTGAAAATATGTATATAACAATGTTGAAGAATATATAATACTGTTCTATGATTTAACTGATGTTTCCTTACAAATAGTTTTCTATTAAATTTTAAGTTACTATTATTGTTTTATACATTACTTAGTTTATGTAACAGAAATTGGGAACATATAGCAATATATTTGTTACTGATATAGTTGAAGCAATTTAAAGCAAGAATGTGTTTTGCTATTATTAGTTTATGAAATGATTATTCTCAGCAGTATATTGATACTAGCATCAGCTAAAGATTCAGCTATTATACTTTATTAGTAGTTTGATAAATGTGAAGGTTTGAATTATAAATAAATCTATACACTCATGATATATATTCTTTAGATTACACCATTATGATTGGTGTCTTATCTCAACATTATATATATTTATATCAGTAATATTACTTAGCAATTGTCTTAGAGACAACGCTTAGTTATACGTATGGCTTTGGGGGTGTACAACCGGGTGATTAGCCCTTGGGGCGCAGCTCTGCTCATGAGTATTACCAGCATTATATATATATACTTGGGCTGCTTAGTGTCATCATGCGCCTAATGTCTCAGCAATTTAGCATAATCTTTTGGTTACACATTTAATGAGTGTATGGATTTAAAATCATGATGAATGTTCTTTTAGTTTTATAGCGATTGTATAGCTACATTTATACAGTTTTTTAGTTACCAACAAGTTAGCTTATTATTAAATCATAAGTATTATTTCAGCAGTTTATTAATATTTTATGAAAGTAGTTTTTATACATATTCACATAGCTATTACAGAAAATAGCTAATGTTCACACTCTATTTTATTGTAACCACTCACTGAGTATTTTTTATACTACCCCCTTTTTTATTTAATAATTTTACAGATCCTTTGGAGTAGCAGCAATAGGTTATAGGACCCAGCTTTGTTCGTCTTATTCCGGTGTCTAGTGGAGGTTAAGCCAATCATCTTAGTATTTTGTCTGTAATCATGTTTAATAGCACTTTATTATGTATTTGATAAACTTGTATCTAACAATATAAGATATTTAAAGGAGATTGTGATATGTATTAAGGCTTAATACATACCTAGCCCTCTGAACTTGCCAGCTTTTTTCACTTTGTCACCTTAACTTACTATTTTACCATTTCAACACCTGAACTTACCATTTTTTGCCTAAAATATACTAATATAATAACATAATATATCTACCATCACCATACTTGCCATTTTTTTTATCAGTTTGACACCTATACTTGTAGATTTTGGTCAGTTAAACACATGTACGTGTCACATACTGATTCGCTAATGTGATGACAGAGATTTAAAAATTACATTTTAGGCAAGTTCATGTGTTGAAATGGTAAAAACGTAAGTTGAGGTGCCAAAGTGGAAAAAGCTAGTAAGTTCAGGGGGCTGTGTATGCATTATGCCATGTATTAATAAATACTAATATTGTTAGCAGTATAAGTATTTACATTATCATATTTTTCTCCTCAAGATTAGCACAGCCAGTTAGCCAGCCAGTCACGCCTGGTCCACAGGTAACGGAGTGGGTGTGATAACTTGATTGGTACCAGAGCCTAGGTTTAGCAATTTATCTAGTGTTCTATCTCTATAATAGATTTGTTAAGTCTAAGACTTTATTTCTATTAAGTTTTTATAGAGCAATGCCGCCAAGACTTAGAGGTGGTAGAGGTCATACTAATAATCATGGCCGCATCGCTAGAATTGCTGATATTGGCTAACCTTATAGGAATCTTCTAGATCATCCTAAAGGGATGGATGATTTATCTTTCAATAGAGGGGAACATATGGATTCTACCCCTGGTGATGTTGCATCAAGAGCATATTCAGCTGCCCCACCTCCGCAACTTGTTCCTACACCTCCAGCTCATCCACCTCCATTTTCACCTGATCCTCAACCAGCATAGTCAGTACCTCCTTTTCAGGCTAAAGCTGGTATGGGGAGATCTTATGAACTAAGCTTTTGTAGCGGCTATGGCTGCTCGTGAGCAGTATCATGATCCGTGGATGATAGTAGATCGTGCACGCATATTAAGTGCATATGATTCTAAGGGGTCTATAGATGGTGGACTAGCTAATAAGTAGTTAAATAAGTTAGAGAAAGCTTTTCTTATCTTATAGTTGACTGAGATTGAGAAGGTTCAGAATGTGCATGGATTCATGAAAGGTTTAGCGGATGATTAGTTGACTAAAGTTCACCATCTTTATAGTGAAGAGCTGACATGGACTATATTTCTTACGGAATTCCATAAAGAGTACTTGACGAGCAACTATAAGAAAAGCAAGAATGAGGCATTCTTTAAGTTAAACCAAGGTAGTCTGTTAGTCAAAGAATATGCAGATTAATTTGAGGATCTATAACGTTTTGTTTCTAAGATTATGCCTTCAGAGGAAATTAAGTGTGATAGGTTTAAAAGTAGACTAAAAGCTTATATGTGAACTAGAATACCCTAGTATAAAGGAAATAATTTTCGGGAACTAGTTCAAAAGACATTTGCTTTTAAGAAGGCAAGGAAAGAGGAGTTAGGTGAAGAACAAAAGAATAAAAGGTTTATCCCTAGTTGTAGGGGTGGCCACGGGCCGATTTCGGCCTTGAACCATACTGGTCAAAATTTGAATCAAAACCGGTCAAACCTAGAACCGGACTGAACCAGCTCGGAACCTTGGGATGACCGGTTCCTCCCCATATGGAACCATGAACAGATGGTTCCGGTTCTGAACTGCCGGTTCAGGTTCCAAACAGGAAAAAAAAAATATATATATATATAAATTAGTCAATTAGTTAACATATACACTAAAAAAAAACTGTCGATATAGTGACGGAAACTAGCGACGAAAATGAAAAATGTAAATTTAGCGACAGATTAGCGACGAAATTCTGTCGCTAATTAGCAACGGAAAATCTTTCGGTCGCTATATTTGGCGGCTAAGATGGAGGTAACTTGGCGGGAGCAACTAATGACGGAATATAGCGACGGATTTGGTTTTCCGTCGCTAATTTAGCGACGAATTAATATTTCCGTCGCTAAGTTATCGACGGAAAACTAATTCCGTTGCTAACTTAGCGACGAAAATTATTTTCCATCGCTTTTCCGTCGCTAACTTGGCGACGAAATTATTTTCCATCGCTTAATTAGTGATGAAAAACCAAATCCGTCGCTGATTTCATTGTATTACTTTTACAATGAGTTTTTTTTGAAATTGTGTATTTAATATAAATTATATTTTAAATAAAGAATATATTCTAAAAAATGAATAACAATTAAAAGAAATTCAAATTTTTTTTCCAATACAATAAACAAGATACTGAATTCAATGGAAAATTAGTTAAATATTTTTTATTTAATTTATTATCAAATATTTTTTATGCAAGATAATGTTATCTATTTTATTTATTTATTTTTTCAATAAATAGAATTTTTTGATATAAATATATTATTTGGGAACAAATAAATTTATTATTTTTAATAAATTTTATAATATTATTCTCAATAAATATGTTAATTGTTAAACAATTTATTAGATTAGCGACGGAAAAGGATTTCCGTTGCTATTTTATTTTTTAAAATTGTGTATTTAATATAAATTATATTTTAAATCAAAAATATATTTTAAAAAATGAATAATAATTAAAAGAAATTCAATTTTTTTTTCTAATAAGATAAACAAGATACTGAATTCAATGGAAAATTAGTTAAATATTTTTTTGATTTTTGAATTTTTTTTTAAATTTTAATCAAATATTTTTTATGCAAGATAATGTTATCTATTTTATTTATTTATTTTTTCCAATAAATAGAATTTTTTGATATAAATATATTATTTGGGAACAAATAAATTTATTATTTTTAATAAATTTTACTATATTATTCTCAATAAATATGTTAATTGTTAAACAATTTATTAGATTAGCGACGGAAACCCTTTTTCCGTCGCTAACTTAATTGTATTACTTTTGCAATGATTTTTTTTGAAATTGTGTATTTAATATAAATTATATTAATAATTAAAATAAATAAATAATTAAAATTTTTTTATTTTTAAAAAGTTTTTATTTAATTTATTATCAAATATTTTTTATGCAAGACAATGTTATCTATTTTATTTATTTATTTTGTTCAATAAATATAATTTTTTAATACAAATATATTATTTGGGAACAAATAAATTTATTATTTTAATAAATTTTATTATATTATTCTCAATAAATATGTTAATTGTTAAACAATTTATTAGATTAGTGACGAAAAAATTCTATCCGTCGCTATTTTATTTTTTGAAATTGTGTATTTAATATAAATTATATTTTAATCAAGAATATATTTTAAAAAATGAATAATAATTAAAAGAAATTCAAAATTTTTTAATAAGATAAACAAGATATTGAATTCAATGGAAAATTAGTTAAATATTTTTTTGATTTTTGAAAATTTTTTATTTAATTTATTATCAAATATTTTTTATGCAAGATAATGTTATCTATTTTTTTTTCAAAAAATAGAATTTTTTGATATAAATATATTATTTGGGAACAAATAAAATTATTATTTTTAATAAATTTTGTTATATTATTCTCAATAAATATTTTAATTGTTATACAATTTATTAGATTAGCGACGGAAACGCTTTCCGTCCCTATTTTAATTGTATTACTTTTACAATAATTTTTTTAAAATTGTGTATTTAATATAAATTATATTTTAAATCAAGAATATATTTTAAAAATAAATAATAATTAAAAGAAATTCAATTTTTTTCTAATAAGATAAACAAGATACTGAATTCAATGGAAAATTAGATAAATATTTTTTTGATTTTTAAAAATTTTTTATTTAATTTATTATCAAATATTTTTTAT
>CATIWO010089893.1:0-10531 GCA_949673435.1 Macaranga tanarius | reverse complement strand
ACAATCATGAGTGATAGTCAATCGTCAATAGCTTATACTAAGGATCCTAAGTTCCATAGTAAGACTAAGCATATTGACATCAAGTATCATTATATTAAAGACATGGTTGCACGAGGAGAGGTGAACTTAAAGTACATTTCTACGCATGACATGATAGCAGATCTGTTGATAAAAGCTGTCACTAGAGATGTGTTTGAGAGGCACATTAAATGTTTTGGTTTGCATAGATTTTAGATTGTATTGTGCTTATCATGTAATTTGGACATGATTTGTTATATGTTTATTTTCAATAAATATGTGGATGTTCATTTGGCAATACACAGTGTGTTAATATTAAATGTATGTTACATTTAAAGCATGTTGGATAGAGAAGTAACCTACTCACATGGGTGTTTACCCTAATTTTATTAAATGTGTTTAACAAAGATTAGGATGAGGCAGTATTTTAAACAGATAAGGGAGTTATGAGAGCCCGTTTAATATACGTATGCCGTCTTGTTTAAGTATTAGATGAGTTCTAATTTAAGTGCGAGATAAAATCTTACATTTTATTACATGATTTGTAAGTAGATTTATGTAATCTTTAAAAAGGAAAAT
Organism: Macaranga tanarius; assembly: GCA_949673435.1. Lineage (NCBI taxonomy): Eukaryota > Viridiplantae > Streptophyta > Magnoliopsida > Malpighiales > Euphorbiaceae > Macaranga > Macaranga tanarius. Next base: position 9,934 of record CATIWO010089893.1, on the reverse strand, counting down.
TAAAGGCAATTCTTATTGATTATGTCTTAATCGCCAGAAGCGACCTCAATTAAGTATTAAGGTTTGGTGTTAAGATACACCTAAATGTGTAGCTTCTGTATGGTGTTAAATATATGATTATAATCATTTTGAAACATCCGCTCTTTTTAAGAAAAGAATGAACACCATAACGCATGATTCATACTATGCGTGCGAAAGCCTATCGGGGATGAGAAGTTATAAAAATAATCAAATGATCTCAACCTTCCATAATGTGAGACCCGTTTCATAAACTTATGGTTTTTGGAAACCTACCCTTAAGACCTGGAGCATATTTCTAAAGTATGGTTTGATGTGGCTATTTTGGAAGAATCTCTGAAAGGTCATGTGAGATACGGCCTAGAGGAATTAACTGGATAAACAAGTTGAACCATATGATAGGAATAGTGTATGAAGGGAAGATTACTGATAGACTACATTCAAAGTTTCTATTGTACAATGGCTAGCCTATTATGAGTGCCATAAGTGGTGCATACATAATAGTGGACATAGAATATTGCTAAGAGATCAAGAGGTAGCAGTGAATGTAAAGAAGTAATATGGGGTAAGGCATATGTCAAGATATAAGATCTACTATCGAGACACTATATATCTCTAACAAATGTATAGCATAAGTACTCTCGTTATATGCTGGTCGCATGATCTATTTATCAGTATGAATGGAATGAAAAACTGAATATGTTCAGTCATGTGCGAGTGGAAGATGTTAGATAATATACACCAATGACTTAATCTGTTTAAGTTTTGGATTGGGTGTAAAAGACTCATATTAGAAGTCTACTTCATACTCTTTTATATAGTATATATATTTTATGTTTACGTAACATAATATAACCTAACCCAAGAACCAACGCAGAAAAAGAAAAATACTCTGCGTATTTTTCCTCTCTCTCTACACCAAAATACTCCGTGTATTTTTTTCCATTCTAGATCATTCAATTGATATTTAGATTGTGAAGACATAGCTTTTGCTCTAATAGTCAAGGCTCTGATCAACATATTTACCGCGGTTTCCGCTGCAGGAGAAAAAGGTCAGTAAACTATATCTCTTTGTGATTTATTATTCCTCCCTATTTTCCTTTCAAAAATATTTCTATTTTTATCTTAAATTAGTTATATTTTATAATAACAAAAAAATTATTAATTAAATATGTTGTCATTCAAATATTTATTACAAAATAGACTAATTTTAAAAAATATATTTTTTAATTTGTCTAATCAAAATATAATTGAGTTTGAAATTTAGTTAAAATCAAATGCAAATTATAATATTGATAAAACTAATTGAGTTTATCCAAGTATAAAATATTTATTCATTTAATATATATTAATTAAAATTTATATTTTCACATAAGTAGAAATACTTAATTATTTTTATTTATCATTGTTAATAAAATAATAATTTAAGAAAAATATTTTTAAAATTTTATTTTTTTTGAAATTATTTTAGTAAGTTATATAGTTATTATAAAAGTTAAATAATAAAATAAGTCATAAATAAATACATAAAAATATTATTTATTTAAAATATTAAAAATGACAAATTTTTATAGTTTTAGAATTGAAACGTAAAAAAAAAGTTTGATTTTAAGAGTTAACTAATGAAAAATTGTTTTAATTAATAGATAAGATTAACGGAAAGCTTTTTTAAAACTTTTAGAATTTGATTGTAAAAAAATTTGTAAAGTAAAACTTAATTGAAATTTTTTTTATAGGACTAATAATGTTATTATACCAACCAAGAAGGGTAAATTGGTCCAAGAAAAACAATCTTAGTTTTTACCAAAACATCATACGTTAAAGTTTAAACCCAGAAAGCCAACTCATGATCTCATCACAGGGAACAAAACCCAGACCACTCTCCTCACCTATAATCCACGTCAGATTCTGTCATCATCCTTTTTTCTCCTCCCATATTCACCACGCGCTCCTTTATTCGCTACACGGAAACGCGCCTTCTTAAATACACGTAGTCAAAAACTGTGAAAACTGAAAACTGCCTCTAATTTCAGTCAAGCCACCTTGATCATACCACGTAAGAAATCCAAGTAGGTCCCATTCCACATGGCATGATCGCAAGGGTGATGCATTAACAGGATTTGGAGGGAAAAATGTAATTTACAAGGAATAAATAAACAAATACACAGTATGCAGTATATTAGTAACTCTCACGCTTAAAATATTTTACCAATTTGCTCTTCTAACTTATAAATCTATCATTTTAATACTTTAATTTGTTAAAACTATTATTTTGTTAATTTTTTTATTATTTAATGTAAATATTTATATAATTTTGTATTAATTCTTAAAAGTATCTTTAAAATAAAAATTATATGGTAACTCTGTTTTCTATTTGATTTTTTTTTTCACTTTACTTTTATTATCATTGAATGAAAATATATTTAATCATCTAATGGTGACAATTTACAAAGAAAAATTTACTTTGTAAAACATAAAGTAACTATAGACAACACCTTTTTAAATATGTTATTGATAAATTATATCTTAATTAATTTATAGCATCCTTTTTTAGTACACATATATATTTGTGTAAATATAATTAAATACTATTGATTAATTTTTATTTAATTACAAAAATTAATATATATTTGAAGTTATATATATTAGAGGCTATAATTAAATAAAAAGTAAGATAATGAGTTTTAATTTTATTTGTATAATATATATAAATGTATTGTTGTTAGAGCTAAATGTTTAGATTTAAAGTTTAGGGAGTAAACAAGGAAAGACGTTGAATTTAGAGGGGAAGAATGCAAAGAGCCAATAATAATAATAACAGGAGGGGGAAACAGAATGCCAATGGCTTATTGTTGGGTTTGCTGTTTATATTTTGTGCCATTTCAATGTGAACAGAAAACAAAAACAAAAACCAAAAAATAAAAATCCTTTCTTTTTCTTTTTTGTTTTCTCCCCATCTCTCTCGCTTTCTTCGCCGGAAAGTTGCGTCATTTGTCTGTAATTATCGCCGCCGGATTATTGCTCAATCGGTACTATTCTCTGCTTGATTTACCGTTGAACTCACGTTTTTGAGTGGTTGCAGGATCAGATCTGGTTGTTTTAGGTTGTTATTGTTTGGTTCTGAGAGAGATTTAGGGTTTTGAATTATGTTTTAGCCCTCAAATTAGGGATGATTTTGGAGGGAATTTTTAGACTTTAGAGGTGGGTTTTTGTTTGTGATTATTATGGAAGGAGGGAGAAGATCTGGTGACCCATCATCAGGGTTTGTTGTTAAGAATAGAAGCTCATCAGGTTGTTTGATTGTGAGAAAAAAGGGTAATGATGGTGTTGGAATGGGAGGAGTTGTTGGTTCCTCTGGTTCAAGGAAGTTTTTTGGGTCAAAAAAGGAGAAAAAGAGAGCTAGGATGGATTTGAGTGATTCAGGGTCTAGTGATGAGCTGTTAATGCCGCCTCGAAGGAGGGTAGGACCTGAAACTATTAGGGTTTGTAATGGTCTCAGCCTTTTTGATAAGGGTGGTGTTAATTTAGAAGAGAATGATATTGGTAGAAAAAGGAGTAGGGGGGAGATTACTGGTAGAAGTAGTAATGAGGCTGATGTGAATGTGGTCGGTAGGAACGGGGAGGAGGATTTTAGTGAAGGGAAAAGGAATAGGTTGGACGTGTTTGAGTTTGATGAATATGAAGGGAATGATGTAGAAATGATGGTGAGGAGGCATCCTTTGGATAATGTTGATGGTGGAATTGAAGGAGGAAGGAGGTTCATCGGGTCAATGATGATGGGAAGAAGTGGAGTTGCCAGGGAATATGAGACAGGATCGAGCAGACATCCTGTTATTGATACAAGGAAGAGTTCGTATTTTGAGAGGACAAGTGGGCTAAATAGGGGTGATCGTGCTGATAAGGATGGGAGTGGGAGTGGGAGTGGGAGTGGGAGTCGTTCTCGGTCAATGTCATTTTATAGGGATAATTATGATTCAGATGAGCCTATTAGGGTTCAGGGTAAGAATGGGGTTTTAAAAGTAATGGTGAACAAGAACAAAAAGGTTAGTGGATCTATGAAAGGTTATGATTGTTTGGAAATGGAGGAAAAGAGAAAAGGTTTGAGGCCAGAAGATACTGCTAAGAGGAATGTTTTAATTCGTCCTCCACTTTACTCAGAGTCTAAAAGTGCGGAGAAAGCAAGTTCTGCAGTTGGGACAATGAAAAGTCCAATGAATGTGCTGAGACCGTCATCAGTTAAGAACTCTTCAATGAGGAATGGTAAAGTCGGATACCACGATTCAGATGACAGTGACACGTCATTAAAATTGGGCCCAAAGAAAATTGATTCTCGTGGCTCTATGAAAATGCCATTGTCAACTAAGAACCTTAAGGGACGTGAGGTGGATTCAGAGGATAGTGATACATCTTTGAAGCTAGCTCCAAATAGTGCAGAAGCTCATAAATCTACAAAAGGGGCAAACAGTGGTGGTGAAATAACCCCGAGCAATCATCTCCTACCAGCTAGAAATAAAGAAGGGAAAGTTAAGCGTGGTTCTGGCACAGAAAAGCAGAAGCTGCGTGAACAGATAAGGGAGATGCTTCTGAATTCCGGCTGGACTATAGACTACAGACCAAGAAGGAACAGAGACTATCTAGATGCAGTTTATATAAATCCTGCTGGAACAGCTTATTGGTCCATTATCAAGGCATATGATGCGCTTTTAAAGCAATCAAATGACGATGAAGAGGGAAAACCAAAGGGTGATCCATTTACGCCACTGTCTGATGAGGTGCTCAGCCAACTAACTAGGAAGACACGAAAGAAGATGGAGAAAGAAATGAAAATGAAAAAGAAGCAAAGAGATGTCAGTGAAAGTGAGAATGCAAGAGAAACTGCTGCAAGAAAGTCTTCGAGTTCTAGGCATGATGAGGAAAGTATGGACAGTGGCAGCCATGAAGAGAAACTAAGCTTCTTTGTAAAACAGGGTGGTAAGTCATTGAAGAGTAGAATGAATGGTAACAGTTTTTCTGATTTAAACCCAAAAGGCCAAAGTTCCACTCATCCTCTGCATGATGACGTGGAACAAACACCTTGTGGAACTAATTCTCATCAAGGAAGAAAGAGTAGAAAACTTGGCAGATGTACTTTGTTGGTACGGAATTCTAACGAGGGGCTAAACTCAGAGAATGATGGCTTTGTTCCATACGCTGGCAAAAGAACACTGCTTTCCTGGCTGATTGATTGTGGAAATGTACAATTGAGCCAAAAAGTGCGCTACATGAATCGTCGAAGAACCAAAATAATGCTGGAGGGCTGGGTTACAAGAGATGGTATTCATTGTGGTTGCTGCAGTAAAATCCTCACAGTTTCAAAGTTTGAGATCCATGCAGGGAGCAAATTGCGCCAACCATTTCAAAATATATATCTAGATTCAGGGGTTTCCCTTCTGGATTGCCAGATTGATGCTTGGAATAGGAAACAGTCTACAGAGCTTATTGGTTTTCACTCTGTAGACATTGACGGAGATGATCCTAATGATGATACTTGTGGCATTTGCGGAGATGGTGGGGATTTGATATGCTGTGATGGTTGTCCATCAACATTTCATCTAAGCTGCCTAGATATAGAGGTACTTTTTATCTTACTGAATTGCTATGGTATTATGTAGATGTGCAAACTATGAATGCTGCTATATTTTTCTTTTGATTATTTGAGCACATGATTTTGTCACGTGCAAAAATCTTTTAGGATGTTGTTGGGATTGTCTTGCTCTAATGCCTAGTCTGGATAATGACAGATTTTGAAACTTCAAATTAAGTTTGCACAGAGACGGATCATTTCTTGATAGCCTTGTTCTGGATCTTACGGACCATTAAAACCATCCAACACTTGAAAAATGGTTGAGGCCATTCCCTCATGTTGATATATCTGATTTCATATTTGTGCCATTAATTATATTAAGTTCTGAAATCAATGTTGATAGAACTTTTGGCATTGTAAATCTTGGTTGCTTATGCCTTGCCTGACAGAAGTGGTGGAAATGATTTTGACTGTCACTCATCAGAGTAAACTTAGTTAAGTTGCAATAACAGCAGTGTTTTTGTTGGAGTTTTTCAGCCTAGTCTGCTTCTGCAATTTAATTTTTGCACTTTGACTCTTGAGGTACTAATTCTCTTTTCTTGTTGCAGATGCTCCCCCCAGGTGACTGGCATTGCCCAAATTGTACATGCAAATTTTGTGGGATTGCCAATGAGAATTTTGTTTTGGAGGATGATACAACTGTTTCTGAGCTACTTACTTGCAGCTTGTGTGCAAAAAAATGTACTCATTTTTATTCCTTCTCGAGTTTAAGTTTTGTTCCTTATTTTCTCTTAATTGCTTTCTTTTCATTTTTTATTGACATTAATTCCGCTTTTCTGTAGATCACAAATCATGCCTACAGGAGAGGAACGCTCTTTCTACTGATTCCAATAATTCAATCCCTTGTTTTTGCGGAAAAAAATGCAGAGAGGTATTATTTAATCAGGACTTCCATGCAACATTATGTTCTTATTCATTTCTGTTTCTCTCTCTGGTTTATCTGCCTATATTTTTCCTTAACGCTTTATTGATGGATTTTTCATTTGCCCCAACATTATTCATGCCTATTTTATTCAGATGCATTGGGTAGACTTATTTTCCGTTTGCGTGTACAGCTTTTTGAGCAATTGCAGAAGCATCTTGGGGTCAAGCATGAACTAGAATCAGGATTTTCATGGTCTCTCATTCATAGGATGGATGTAGACTCGGACATGTCTCCCCAGAGACTACCACAAAGAGTAGAATGCAACTCGAAGTTGGCTGTTGCTTTGTCTGTTATGGATGAGTGCTTTTTGCCAATCGTTGACAGGAGGAGTGGTATCAATATAATTCGTAATGTTCTATATAACTGTGGGTGAGTATCCTTGCAGCATGCGAACTTTTGATCATTGTTTTCTGTTCACATTCCTTTAAGCTTTCTCTAGTAGCATAGGTATTTGCTTAATTTGTGAGAACGGATAAATGAAACATTTTCAGGTAAGCAGTGCACTTAAACATATAAATGAATAATGGTTACGGCATTGACACACTCCAAGTTTTTTTGGCATCACAGTACGGTTAGCTTTGGAATGGAGATTTATGCTGTGTTGTGGATTTCTAATTGTTTTATATGAAGTTGATTTACCAAGCCAATCTCTTGTTTTGTGTTTCCACATAACATATAATTTAACAACAGGACTCACAGCCATCATCGCATGATATTACTTTTATTCTTTTTACTTACTGGAGTTCTTGTACTTTTGGCTATTGTTAGAAGTATTCTAACATTTGAAATATGTACTTTATTCTTTCTTTTGTGGAGGCTTAACATGCGTGTATGAAAATTGAAGTTTGAAATTGCTTCGAACTATCTTATGTCTCACTTCTCTTATTTACATTTTTCTACCAGCATATACAACTGTGTCTTTGTGGTATTGCACTTTTTGTTCTTATTGTTCTCTTTCCATTAGTAAGTAGGTTCTTTATTTTCTTGTTAATATTCAATCTTCTTTGGTAATACCTTGAACACTTCTGTGGCAATATCTACATCTTTTTTTTCTTTTCTTTTCCTGTGCTAATTTCTTTAATTTTAATTTGTCCAGATCAAACTTTAATAGGCTGAATTATAGTTGTTTTTATGCTGCTATTTTGGAGAGGGGTGATGAAATAATTGCTGCCGCATCCATCAGGTATAATTACTGGTCATTTGTTAGATATCCATATGCATTTTATCATTTGTATGGCATGCTGAAAAAATGAAAGTAAGGACGGAGGGCTTGGGAGGAATTGCACTCAATGGACATATTTTAGAGGAAGAGATATTTGGCTGTTGTTGGAGACTAAGTTCATCCATCAGAAACAGATACTGGGGAAGAGAGAAGGGTTATTTGTTTAGGACCCGTAAATAGGATCTCGTCACTGGTCGGTTAATGGGAAGATCTTCTTGCTTTCCCTTGTTCCTTCCTTTCTTCGAGGAACCTATAGTGATTTGTTAAAGAGATCACCAACTCTCCTTTACTTTCTTTGATTTTGCTGAAAAATATCAATGATTTTATTGAATATCAATTGCTCCTTTATATAGGAGTTACAAGAAGGTAAAAGTCCCTATTTAGGAAGACTACCCTATTTAGGAAGACTACTTAATATAGGAAATAATAATACTACTGGCTACTGCCTTATTAATAGAAAATATTACTGCCTAAATAATAAAATAGGAATACTGAATTGAACACCCTTTATTACTGCTGCTTATTACTGAATTAAACACCCTTTATTACTGCTGCTTTTTACGGCTATACTGTTTTCCAATAAAAGCATCCACAACAATACTCCCCTCCTGGACTAAGAGCTTGTCCTCAAGCTTGAATTCAGGATAGGTTTCCTGAAACACAGTCAAAGGAATCCAGGTAGCTTCAGCCACTGGTAAGCTAGCCCATTCTACTAAAACTTCAACTACACCTCGATTAATTCTGGAACGAACAATAGACTGAGGTTGGGGAATGATTTTCCCATCCTTGAAAGGTGGTAAGGAGGGAATATTGGGAGGTGGATCTCCCTTAAATGGCTTAAGCAAAGAAATGTGGAAAACATCATGAAGCCGACTGTGCTCCGGAAGCTCCAACTGATAGGCAACCTCACCAATTCGCCGCAAAACCTTGAAAGGTCCATAAAACTTAGGAGCTAATTTATGAACAGCCCTACAACTTAAAGAGCGCTGACGATACGGCTGAAGTTTCAACCAAACAAACTGTCCAGGTTCAAATGACATTTCCCGATGATGCTGGTCATAAACTTGCTTCATGCGGAGTTGTGCCTGTTGTAAACGAAGATGAATTTCAGCCAAAAGAGCATCGCGATCTTGTAAGGAACGATCAATCTCATCCAAACGAGTAGAACCAGGATCATAAGACAACAGACGAGGAGGGTCACTGCCATAGACAACTTGGAAGGGTGTCATTCCTAAAGATGAATGATAGGAAGTGTTATAACAATACTCAGCCCAAGGAAGCCAATCAATCCACCGTCTTGGTTGATCCCCAACAAAGCAACGGAGATACATTTCAAGTGTTCGATTCACCACCTCAGTTTGACCATCTGATTGAGGGTGATAAGCAGAAGAAAAGGCTAAGGTGGTACCATGTAGCCGAAACAACTCCCTCCAAAAGGTACTAGTGAAAACCGGGTCTCTATCGCTTACAATAGATTCCGGTAATTCATGTAGACGAAAAATGTGAGTGAAAAAGACATGAGCAACAGAAGTAGCGTTGTATGGATGAGAAAGAGGGATGAAATGAGCATACTTAGAGAAACGATCCACTACTACATAAAGAACTGATTTGCCCCCAACCTTTGGCAGTCCCTCTATGAAATCCATGGAAATATCAGCCCATATTTGTGTTGGAATTGAAAGAGGTTGAAGAAGACCAGCTGGATGCAGATTTTCCCATTTATGTTGTTGACAAATAGAGCAGTTTTGTAAAAAATCTCTAATAAAGGCCTTCATACCCTTCCAATGGAAATTAGCTTGGATGCGATGCATGGTTTTTTGAATACCTTCATGAGTGGAGTTATGGATACTGGAGATGATGGAAGGAATTAAAGAGCAATCAGCTGGAAGATATATCCGACCCTTATACATCACAAGACCATCTGCAACAGCCCAATTGGAGTCTGCAGCCCCAAAATGAATTTGCTGAACAAGTGCTGTCCATTCTGTTGATTGAAGCATCTCTTTCTTGATGTCATCCAATAAGGTGACATGAGGACGTGAAATTCCACAAAGAAGCATAGTGTCCTCATCGCGTCTAGACAATGCATCAGCTGCGCGATTTAAAGATCCGGCCTTGTAATCAACCCGAAAATCAAACCCAAGCA
>CATIWO010089833.1:0-14538 GCA_949673435.1 Macaranga tanarius | reverse complement strand
TTGAGTAAATAATAAAATAAAAAAATGTTGAGAAAAAAATAAAATATTAACAGTATTTTAAAAATAGAACAAATATTCAGAAAAATATATTAATAAAAAATGGAAGTATTTTCTTTAAAAAAATGGAATTATTTGTAATTTAATTATTATTTTTGTTGATTTTTGTTACTTGTTGCTTTGTTGTTACTCCTTGTTGCTTGTTGTTCCTCCTTGTTGTTTTTTTATTGCTCTTTGTTGCTTTATTGTTTCTCTTTGTTGTTTTCTTATAAAATGTCAAGAATACTTTAAAAATAGAAAAAATTATGAGTATAAAAAAATATTGATAAAAAATAGTACCTTAAAAATAGAAAAAAATGTTTAGTTAAAAAATGTTGAGAAAAAAAATGAAGAAAGTAGGAAAAAAAATTTTGATTCAAAAACAAATAGGAGGATCAAATTTGAGTAACAACACTAAGAAAATTATTAAGCAAAAAATAAAAAAAAAATATTGAGAAAAAAATCAAATGTTAAGAGTACTTTAGAAATAGAAAAAATGTTGATTATAAAAAAATATTGAAAATATTGGGCAAAAAAAATATTGATAAATAACAGTACATTAAAAATAGAAAAAAAAAGTTTAGTAAAAAAAGTTTGAGAAAAAATTGAAGAAAGTAAAAAATAAAATTTATTAAAAAAAAAATAAAAGGATCAAATTTGAATAACAACACTAAGAAAAATGTTGAGAAAAAAATAAAATGTTAAGAGTATTTTAAAAATAGAAAAAATATTGAGAAAAAATATTAATAAAAAATGGAAGTATGTACTTTAAAAAATATGGAATTATTTGTAATTTAATTATTGTTTTTGTTGATTTTTGTTGCTTTTTGAGCTTGTATCTTGTTTCTTGCTCTTTGTTGCTTTGTTGTTGCTCTTTGTTGCTTTTTTGTTGCTCTTTGTTGCTTTATTATTTCTCTTTGTTGTTTTCTTATAAAATGTCAAGAATACTTTAGAAATAGAAAAAATCATGAGTATAAAAAAATCCTCTTTTCCCAATATGTTGGGAACTCCATTTTACTTTATATAATAATCAGATTTTGTTCTACTTGATTTTATAAAATCACACTAATACTAATGCTCATGCATATTCATAACTCTTTCGGGTTGAGTTTACATTTCAAAGTCTACGTTTTAATCTATTTATACTGCAAAACCAACCTACAGAGGCACCTCTTCTATACAAAGGCACCACCTCAGCTTCACTGAGGCGTCGTCTCTGTATATTGAGGCGTCGGCTTAACATTTCTCAGGCGTCATCTGATCATTCAGGCACCGCCTGAGTACATTGCAGACGTAAACTACTGTAAAAATTTGACAAAATTCAATCATAAAACACTTATTCTTACCCCAATTACAAGAATTATAACTACAATATCAATTCCAGTCTTTCAAACACTCTAAAACATGCATTCGAACATAAATAGGTATAATTTTCTACCAACAAAAACTATAAATTTTAACATTATACTCAAAGATTTTAAACTAAAAACTTAAAGAAAAATAATAAAAGATATTCACTCACTTAATTAGAATATCAAAACTGAAAAATCTTGATGTTGTTAAAACCTTAGCTATAGTACTTTTGCTCCTCTTCTTTTTTCTTCTTCTTATTTCTTCTTTCTCCTCCTCTGTATTTTGTTTTACGCAGAGCTTTTTTTTTATCCTTCATTTCCTTAACAAATCCCCGTACTTCTTTTTTCTTTCAATTATGTCCTTATTTTCTTTTAATTCAATCCAAACTTTCTATATTTCATTTTATTTCTAATTAATTCTTAAACTATTAACAAATCTCATTAATCCTATCCTGAGAACACGGATGTTATATGTTAAGAACTAAACAGTTATGAGTTGTATTCAAATAGCTATGCTAAACACCTCCTTAGTTAATCTTTTAGGACAAGTACAATTTTAATTCTTATATATGGTTTCACTTTTTTGCAAAACTAGATTTTGACTTTTGATAAAACTATTCCTGTGATTTTTTTCAATTTTTAAGTACTCAATATTTGATTTTTTTTTACATTTTAGTATTTTTCTAACTAATATCATCATATTTATGAGAAAATATATAAGGAGGCCAGACTTAATGTAAACTACACTTAATGAGATTTTAATAAGTTTTTCTAGCATATATAGGGAGGCTAGACTCTAAAGTTAGAGGATGAAGTTTTACATTGAATCATAGAATATGAGTAGCAGCTCCTCCTCCTCCTCATTCCAATTTAGATTAGTGGTGTGCTTGTAGTTGTAGTAGTTGTTTGGATTAGGTAATTACATACAGAAAAAAAATTTGCATTACATTTCCCTCATCTTTTATGACATCGTAAGGCATTGCTCAATAATGCAAAACGTCAGGAGCCAAAAACCAAATTGACGGTTCAAGATTTCAAATAAAAAAATTAAATTAAATTATCTATACCCAAAAATAGAAGGAGTAGAAAGAAGAGTGAGTCTAAGATCTCTTTGCGAGAAAACTCTAATCATCTTTCTCTTATTTCAAGGTTCGTTTCTTTTTTTTCTCTGTTCTCTATGTGTATAATACGCTTGATGATGATGATGATGATATGAATGGTTGAGGTTTAAATAATAAATATATTGTACATTTTGTTTTTTTTTTGTTTATTTGTTAAATCAGATATGGCGGTCGTAAATGCGCAATCGAGGTATGTCAAGTTACCGAAAGAACAAGCACCTTTGGAAGACATTACTCCCGGTGAATTTAATTATAAATTTTTAAAAAAAAATTAGCTTATATAATAATTTTTAAAATTATTTTCATTTTTAAAATTTTTTAAAAAATTTATATAGACTTAAAAATTGACATAATACACCCGCAACTTTTACACTTAGCACAATTGGTCAATTTGACACCTTAACTTATAGTTTTATCATTTTAACACTTAGACTTACCTAAAATTCACTAATCTAATGATATAATATATCTGTCAGCCCTCATGCACTTGCTACTTTTTGTTGGTTTGGTACCTTTACTTTTAGTTTTTGATCAGTCAAACTTTTAAGATGTGGCACATATTGATTCGCTATTTTATGTAACGTGTGCTGATAAAGGTTTAAAAATTATATGTTAGATGAGTTCAGGTGTTAAAATAACAAAACTGTAAAAAGAGTTGTTAAACTGACAAAAAGTGACAAATACAAGAAGCCGCATATATATTATCCTTTTAAAAATTCTAAAAATTTTAAAATCAAGTGATATTATCTAGAAAAGTTCATCAATTTTATTCACAAATTTAATTTTAACATTTGAATAATAAATTTTTAAAATCAAATGATATACGTATAAGAACCATCTTTTTTTTTCTGCCTACAATATTGAAACTGATCACATAAAGAATAGGTAGTTGCAGAATCAATGTAACAATGGCTCCCTCATCTCCTCATTATTAGTCTTTAGACAATACTGCCACTAGGAGTAGGCATCGGATGGGTCGAGTCGGATCGGGTGTGGAAGTGTTAAAACCGATCGGTTATGTGCAAGTGTTAATTGGGACCGAACCGAACCGAAGAAAAATGACATAATATCGGTTCGGCTATCCGAAGAATGTCGAAAATTTCAGAAATTTCAGTTTGTATAATCGGATTGGGCCAACTTGGGCTGGGCCTAAATAGTTAGGGTCCAAATTAATAAAAATTAGTATTATATAGTATATTAAGTATATTAATGGCACTATCAATAAAGTTCAAATACACTTAAACTATTTAAGTTACAAAACATAGAAAAATACATAGTTATGTAATGAAATAGAAAATAACATGCATAATTATGCATTTAAATACAAAAATAATGCCTAAGTTAAATATAAAAAGAATGGCTAACTTAAATACAAAATAAGGCCTAACTTGTATATTAATTACAACTTAAAAATTTCTATTGTAGAAACTAATACAAGTATGCAGTTCCCAAAAAATGGCCACTTTAATTCTGGCAAAAAAATGAGTAGACTGTGGATATAATAGAATCAATAAGTGATAAGCTTCATTTCAGCAAAATATAGGCATAATATCAACAAGTCCTGCCAAAAAAAAAAACTAACAAATCCTGCACTTAAAAGAGTAAGGGCAAGTATTTGCAAATTTCAGATTCAGCAAAGAAAAAAAGACTATATTTGACAAAAGAAAGAAAAATATCAAAATGTAATGCTGGAAATAGAGGTTTAGAGTATATGTTTTCAAAGCACAAATAATTGCAAGCCATTCTATAATCTAGCAATAAAGGAATTGTCACCAAAGAAAATGAGGCCAATAATTAACATAAACTCAGAAAAAATTGGTGGAAGCATCATCATAGCCCCACAAGTGACAAGCCAGTCACTTGCCAATCAATAACACATAAAATAGAATTAAAAGAGCAATAGCATATTAACAACAGAAACAAAAGTTTTGAATATAATAAAACAACTAAAACAACAACAGCAATGTAAGAATTAGAAAGTAGGGTAACAAAGCAAATCAGATTTAAATCTTAATATTCAATTTTAATGGTTTGGTTTAGTTAAAAAATGAAGACATTTTTCTGCAAAAAGCAAGAGAAAGAGGTTAAATAAAAAGTGGCTCAAATTTTAAATTTTCATACCATATAAAAAATACGGCCTTATTCCTAGCAACAGAAAAATGTTAGTCACCAAAGAAATAGAGGCAAGCATTTTTCACATATTCAGAAAAAAATAAGGTGGAAGCATCATCATAGCCCTATTGAGCAACAACACCACATGCACCTATGTTTGTATATCACAATAACTCAATAAATGGGCAATTGAAATAACTACATACTAAAGCATAACTTATGGTGGTCACATAGCCCCAAGGCACAACAAAGTACAAAACACATCAAGCAGTTGAAAATGCAAAGCAACCAGAGTCAATGCACAAATAGAAAATTAAAGTGCAATAATAAAATGCGAAGAAAAATTACTGAAATTAGGTCAGGCTAATGCAAGGAGTCTACCATTGGTAGAAATGGATTGAAGTATTTTATGATGCAAGATTAGGCCCAATGCCCATAATGGGTAAATCTGCAAAAAAAATAGAAAATGGTGATTAGAATACTGTAAGCAATGGAAAAGCAATGAAAAAATAACTGAATAAAAAATAAATGAATTTTAGTACCCTTCTCAAAGGCCTCTAACTCTTCAAGTGCCTCCTCGATAAAAACTGGCTTATCAACTACCTTTAGCCAATCTTGAGTGCATATCAATGTCTCAATAATTTTAGGAGTCAATGAACTCCTAAAAACATCTAGCACCTTGCCACATATGCTAAAGGTAGATTCTGATGCAACTGTGGATATTGAAATAACCAATACATCATGAGCCAATCTTGAAAGGATTGGGAACCTTTCACTATTAAGCTTCCACCACCGAATCACATCAAAAGTCCCCTCATCCTCTAAGATGGACTCACTCAAATAAATATCCAATTCAGATTGCTTACTTCTACCTAAACCTACTTCCATTTTCTATTTCTTAAATTTTGCTTTCAATAAAGACAATTTAGCACTAGGTTGAACATTCAAAGAAGCAGAGAAACCAGTAGATGTAACATTTTTAGATGCAGACTCACTAGAAGTAGCAAGAGGTAAATATAGTGCAACATAGTCATCAAACAATTCAAAGAGTGCATTTCTAACATGAGATAACAAGCTTCCACTAACAAATTGACCACAAATTTGTGTCAAAAAAAATTCTATAAATTCTAACTTGTCTCTATGATCAAGAATATTTGTAAAGAAAATTAACATATTCATCTTTTCTGGATCACCCTAATACTTATCAAAAATTTACTTTTCATTGAAAATCCCATTGCCCTTTCAGCATTATCATTAGAGTTTATCCAATCATTAAGCACACAAAAGATATCAAAGATTTCAAAAAAAAAGTGTTTGCTGTGACATATAGTGAGCCAGAAATCCTCAAAGTCATTTCATAGAAAAACTTTAAAAAATCAACAAGTTGTTGAACAAATATCCAATCAAGATAATCAGGTATATCTTCACCAAGATCATATCTGAAAGCTAGTTCACATTCATCATACTTTTCAAAAACTTTTTCATATAAACAAGTAGTTTATAGCATCAAATAAGTAGAGTTCCACCTGGTTAGAACATCAAGACTCAATGCAGACTTATACTCAATCCTAAGTAAATCAGAAATCTCTTTAAATTTTATCAACCCTGAGAGTGAGATTCTAATATATCTAACAGCCTCCCTCACCCTCTTAACATACATGCTTGACTCTTTAAGCCCCTCATTGATAATTAGATTCAGAATATGTGTTATACATCGCATATGCACATACTTACATCTAACAGTTGTAGTCCCTCAACTTAAAAGCTTCTTTTTAAAAAAACTAATTGCAGTATCATTAGAAGCAGTATTATCAAGTGTGACAGTGAATACATTTTTAAGCCCCCACTCAAGCAAATGTACTCTCCCTTATAAGAAGTTACAGGGACAAATGAAATTATTTTCTTATGAAGTTTCTACTCATCATCAATGAAGTGTACAGTTATACACATATAGTTTATTCTCTGAATTGATGTCCAAGAGTCGGTTGTTAAACTAACTCTTTGACAGTGTTCCTTAAAAAAAGTTTTCAACTTAAAGCTCTCCTCTAAATAATGAGTGAAACAATCCCTAGTAATAGTCCTTCTAGAGGGAATTTTAAACTTAGGACATACAACTGATATAAACTTTTTAAATCCCTCAGCTTCCACAAATTTGAAAGGCAACTCATCTAGCACTATCATCTGTGTAAGTGCATTCTTAATAATTTTATCTTGATCAAATTTTCAAGTTCCAATCACACCCATAAAATCATACAAATCAGACTCATAAATATTCACAGAATGTTGAAGAGTTAAAAGTGTCTGTCTTTTTTCTTTTGGGTGAGGGTATTTTAAACAACTAAGCATGTGATTTCTAATTGATAAAGTGCCATGCTTTTTTGAGTGACAGTTACAAATTTTAGAGCAATAAAGACACTTAGCTTGTGCAACTATACCAGTCTCATCCTTTATATTCTCAAAATGCTCCCATGCCTTAAAACAGGGATTAGTCTCATTTCTTTTTTTAGAAGTAGCAGTAGGCTGCTTTTTAGCTTCTACCAATGGTTGCTGTAGTGCTAGTTCAGCATTCATAGTAGTAATATTACTATTACCACTGCATGTACTACCTCCACTTTCCATCTAAACAAACACAGAAACGCATGGGTTAAAGAATGATCATGAAAACTTTAAAGCAATTGATGAAATGTTAAGAAAAATTGAAATTAGTCACCAGGTATTACTTTTTAAAGGAGATGAGTTTTATAACCACTGAAACAGATCAAGTGATAGATTTGAAATCTCTGGCAAAAGATTAGTAACTACCAAAGCTTCCACCTTTATATAAAGCTTCCACCTTCAAATCTCGATATGAGATCAAAAATTGGTAAATCAGGCCAGAGGTTGCCAGATCCAGCTTCAGTTCCAAAAAAACACAAACATAGTAAAAAGCAAGAAATTAGTATCCAGAGGAACAGAGACCAGAATATAAAAAATTATTTGAAAACATAAAAATAGAATGATAATAGATCATTTTATTTACCAGTTTTGAGATTTCAACTAAGATGCATACTTATATTTCCTCACATTCAGTGGCTAATTTCAACAACATGCATTCAAGAAAACAGCTTCCATCATAAATAATTTTTAACATCAAAAAGCTTCCACCTTTATATGGAGATCTAAAAGATCAAGATCGAGATCGAGATCTATCAGATCTAGATCGAGATCTAGCTGATCTGCAATCAAATCTTAAACATATCAGGAGATTCAGGACACACAAATAGAAAATAACATAATAATATTGTATACAAAAAAAATCACAATCTCATGATGGTTACCATATAGCATATTGACGTTACTCGACCACTGGAAGTGAGAAAATATTACATAAGTCACTCGATCACTTACAACAGAAAGGAAGCCATGGGGGCAATTTCATAACCAGTTGTTTATAAATAACATCACCGAGAAGACATTAGAAGAGACTGACAAGTGACAAGAACAGATCGAAGTTAGGATTAGTTTTATTCAAAGAGAAGAAGAGATAGGTAGAGTGTGGAGATGAGAAGCGGCTGGACTTTATGAGATTTAGGATTAGGGTTGATTTTCAGAGAGAAGAAGATAATAGCGGTGCCAGCGATAGAAGATACTACACAGTAGAGAGAACGAAAAGAGAAGTACAAGGCTGCATTCTGTATGTGAAGCAAGGTTAAGGTTTTCAGAGAGAAGAAGATGATACAAGATACCAGAGAGTAGAGAGAACCAGATAAGAAGAGAAGTAGATGGTTGCATTGTGCTGTGCGTATGAGATTTAGGGTTACTGGGTTAGGGTTTTCAGAGAGAAGAAAGCAATAGAATAAACTAAAAGAGAGTAAAGAGAACGAGAAGAGGAGTAGATGCTGCAGACAATAGAATTAGGTTTAGAGAATTAGGATTAATGAAAGATATAGTATATATATGTAAACCTATAAATATAAAACGAGGGCATTTTTTTTTAGAAAATCAGAAATTGGGTCGGTTCGGTTATTAGATATCCTCCCTCGAACCAAATTTCTGAAAACTGATTTCCTTATGAATTTCAATCGAACCAATTTTCATTAAATTCGACAACCGACCCAGACCAATTTTCCAGTTCGGTTTCAGCCGGTTCAATTGGTTCGGTCAAAATTTGCCCACCCCTAGCTGCTACTCCCACGAGGGGTGTGCATCAATCGATTTGGGTCAGTTCAGTTTAAAATACCTAAAACTGAACTAAATCGAAATTATTTATAAGAAAATTAGTTCGGTTCAGTTTAGTCAATTTTATCAGTTTTTAAGTTTTTTTCATTTTTGCAATTTTAGACCTATTGTTCTCATGTAATTTTACATTATTCTAATAAGATTTATGAGACATGTTAATGCTAAGTTTTTATATTTATTTTATTTTTAAATTTTTTTAAAATCAAATGAACTGCTTATCTAAAATGAATTTAAATAATTTTAGTTAGTGTTTTTTGGTATTAAATAATTTGATTAAGAGATGTAAGTATTTAGAAACTCATATTATTGATAAACTTTAAAATATTAGTACTAAACCGATCAACATGAACTATAAATACTTATAAAATTTAAAAATATATTATAAATTTAGTTCAGTTCAATTTAATAAAATTTTTTATAATAAAAACCGAATCGAACTTATTTCAGTTTAGTTCATTTAAACTAAACTAATATATTTTATGATAAAAATCAAACTGAACCAGTCAGTTCGATTCAGTTTTCGGTTATTTTTGCTCACCCCTAACTCCCAAACATATAGTATCAACAGCTAACTTAGATTACAAGTTGGATCGCAAGTCCTTAGCATTGAGAACTCTCAATTCTGAGTACAACCCAAGATGCTTTTCTGCTCTAATCATGTGACTCAGATAGGCTAAGACAACCACATTAATGTTCACCTCTGGCAAGATGATCCGCAGTAATGTTAAAACAAACTCAAGAATACTTGCGAGAAAGTTTGCAAGGATTATGCAAAAGTTAAGGTTTTTTGCAAGGTTTAAAGATTTCAAGATTGAGAAAATAGTTGCATCTTATGATCTCAATCGCCCTCTTTGACTCATGATATTTATTGTAACAAAGCATGCTCTATACTCAAGATATGAGGCTCAATTGTTTTTGAGTCTGATTTATCGTATAGCAAAATCAAATATTGAACTTAATTATTAATTTATAAAATATTTTGGGTGAATTAAATATTAGTGATATGCCCTAGGCCTATAGTATTATGGCTATATTGTGACTTTGTCTATTTTGCATCATTATAATAAAGAGACATTTTTATTATATTGACTCTATTGAATTCCATGAATGTTTAACTCTATTTAAGATCATCAAGTGTGTGACTTGATAGTAGAACTCTTAAATGGTAAATGAGTTATATTCTAAATTATCACTAGTCGGTCATTATTGTGGGAGAATAAAGAATAAAGACTAGTATGAAGTTGACTGATGATCATGTTTTACTGATCATGTATGCGAGATACAAAGTCAAGTCATAGGTATATAGGATGTACTGGATTGGCCCACTATGAGAATACTACATGGATAATTGTCATAAGCTATTCTCATTATAATGATGTTATAGTAGTCCTCAAACCTGAGATCATCATAGAGTCCTGCATGATGAGTTTTATATTTTGACACATTCTAATGTTATCTTTAATAGGATGATATAATAGATTGTGATTGGATATAAAATGAATCATGTGAGGAATGTGGGTGATCAAGAAGGAGTTTGTCCCTCACTAATCATGAGGGAGATATCTATGAGCCCCTCGATAAATTAGACTGAATGTAAATGTATGGCCATGCTTGAAATTAGTTGATAAGGAGTTATCAATTTAGTCTAATTGAGATCGAGAAATAATTGAATAATTAAGGATGACATAAACCATGCCTTATATTCAATCTAAGATATCGTGTACAAAAGGACTGTAGCATTATTGTTAAATAGGTTGTGTCGGATTACTGACCTTCACATGACTTGGGTAGTCATAATGTCTTGCTAGAGGCCATTTATGACTTATGGGCTACCAATTGGATTGAAGGCCCATTGCCAACGTTATGTGAACCTACAGGGTCACACACATAGAACAGACCCAAAATAAATATTGGGCTTATTAGCCCAATTGGATAATTATCTCTCTTATGTGTAAATGGTTAAAATTTATTTATGGTAAAAGTTATCATAATTAAATTTTAAAAAGAAAAATATATTTATAAATATATATCTAAAATAATTTTAAGATATATATATATAAATATAAATAAAGGATAATGATAAAACCAAAAAGAGTTTTGGTACTTGTGAAATACTAAATTCTAGGAGATATATATATGGATATATCATTTAGGAGTTGAGTAAAAGAGAGTTCTCTGCACATCTATCATTCACAAAATATACGTTCCTTTAGAGAAAGAAACACAGAGAGAAAATTGAGAGGAAAGATGCTAGCACACCAACATAATTTTAGGGTGTTCTATTCATGTGGATACCGATAGAGGACGTTGCTCTTTGGCTGCGTCTATATTCCGATACAAGATAACAAAAGGCTCGAGGTAGAGTGTCACCGGAGTGAACCTCCTCTCTTCCTTCCTACAATCTTGCCTTTGATTTTATCTTAGTAAGATTCTACACTCGATACATTTTGATTTAATTTGAACTACTTAGATCTTAGTGTGGGTTCTTAGGGTCAACATTTTTTATTTTTCGCTGCGTGTATGTGACCTAGAACCCAACAGATGAAGGGGTTGGTTATCTAATCAAAATGCTAATACGGATATAATTCATTATACTATATGCATAAATGGATGAAAAATTAAGTCGAACTGGCCACTTGGCTGGTTTATTTTAAATTACTGATATATTGGATTAGTTCAAATTTTACCTAAATTAGGGTTTCAGTGATGTGTTGTGCGATTCTAGCTAGCTTTAACCCCACATTTTTTAAATATACCTCGTAAAAAGAAATTCCTTATGCTTTGCTTTTTGAACTCTATTTATATTTGGGAAAAGATTGGCATCGGTACCTATGACGCTACATTGCATCGCGAGTCCTGCGCCAATTACCTAAATGCTAAAAAAAAACAACCAAATGCCTCCCTGTATTGTGGGGGGCATTTTCGAAAGCTGATGGGCGTCGCGAGTCGCGACGCCTATCAGCTCCCTATATATTTTCTTCTTAGTTTATCAGATGTAAGTGAAACTTAATTTGTGTAGGCTAGTATGACATCAGTAGTTTCATGCTAGCATTTGTCCGGAAACTCAGATTAATTATATCATTATATTTTAGTTCTTTTGGGCTAACTTAACACGACTTGCTAGAGTTGTGGATAGAAATCATAACTGTTTGGATGACATATGCTGCAGCAAAGTACAAGGATATTTTAATGTAATGAATATATTTTGGATGATTTTGCAGAGGTTAGTTGAAGGATATTTGCTGAGAGCAGCTCAGAGAAGTGACATATTTATCCACATTCTGATTTGGCATCTACAGGTGTGCCAATATTCATCAAATTATTCTTAATTATTTTCTGAGGCTATTTGATGAAGTACAACCTTTCTCTTCCTTTGATTTGTTTGAATTGCAGGGTGAGACTTGTGTACTAGAAATAGGAAAAGATGCTGCCTTTGGGATGGTATGTCTTTATAGTTGAATTTGTTTTGTCAGAACTGGTCATGCATAAACAAAAAGAAGCACGTAAGCATCAATAATATGGTTCTTAATTTACATTTTAGGCTTAACAGTAATCCTTATTTAAAGACTTATTTATTTAATTTTTTAATCTTACAATTATGAGTAAAGTTTATATTTTTCTTTTTACTATATTTCCATTTTTTGTGTTCTAATATTGATGTTTGTATAATTATGTTTTTGTTAAACTTAGAATTCGAGTATTTTGCTTCTTTTTTCTTTTTGTTTAAAAAGAAATTATGAAAGTGATAATGACTGGTACAATTTGGTAGGAATACTGATTGTGGGGGTTAATTATTTCAGAGGTCTCCCAACTTTACACTTATTTCATTTTGGGTACTAAACTTCAATTGGTTTCATATTGGGTACCAAACTTCAATTTAAGTGTCATTGGCCAGTCACCTGGTGGCTGTGTGTCCAGGTGGCAGCCAGAGAAGAAATATTCTTAGAATATTTGACATGTAAGTAATTCTACTCAGCAAATTTACTACGTCAGCTTGCCACCTCACTTATTACCCTAATCCTAATGTAGTTTTTCATTTTTCATCCCCTTATATGGACATGGCTTATCACTTATATTTCTAACTCCATCAGAGTTTTACATCCTATAAGAAATCCTCGCTGCTATATTTACTTTGTGTTTGAACCTGAAAACAAATGATCAGTCTTCCTTGCTTCAAATGTGGTATATGCAGGGGCTGAAACTGATTACTTTAGCATATATATGCACCATATTGGTACAAATCCTGATGGTACTTATTGTCATCATGTTGTTGGCTACATCGATTTTTGCAATGCAGATAAAATCTCAAGGCTAGAAATTAATAGCATAGCAAAGGAACTTATTTTGGACACTGAGAACAGGTCCTTTTTTTGGAAGCATAAAAAAATGGATAGTGGGGTTGGATTAAAAAAATTATATGATGATAATGATACGCTTGAAATGGCATTATTTTTTGACAAGTCGAAGGTCATGCATGTTTATTGTAGAGATGAAGGTCTTTTGCATTCAGATTTGCATTGGTCTGAAAGAAATGATATGAAAAGGAATGAAAGAAATGGTCATAACAATGCTGATGTGCAATCTAAAATGGAACTTGAAGAATACACTACATCTGGTGATAAGGCTGAAGAGGAGAGTGATTATAATGATTCAGATTATGACTTAATGGAAGATAAAGATGACTTGATGTTTGACAAGTTTGTTGATAAAGATATTAAAAGGGACATGCCTGGCGGTAAAAATTCAATAGAAGATGAGGGTAATGAGTCAGATTTTTCATATTATGCACCATCAGATGTGCTTATGTCATGTTCTGAAACTGATGAGGAAGAAGGCCATACACGTAGGTATATGTTTACTGAGTTTGATAAAGAAACAAACATGAGGGACCTGAAATTGCAAATAGGAATGAAATTCAGAGATTTCAATCAGTTTAAACAAGCTGTCAAGAATTTCAACATTGCAAATAGATTTCAGGTGAAGTTTAAGCCTAATAACAGAAAGAGGTGTAAGGCATTCTGTAAAAAAGGTTGTGGATTTTACCTTTGGGCTTCCCTAATAAGTCATGACAAGAACACAGTGCAGATTAAGTCAGGTATATTAGAGCATGATTATGGCAAAGAGCACTCTAATAGGCATGCAAATGCACAATGGATTGCTGAGACATACTTGGAGCATTTCAGGGTTGATCCAATATGGTCTTTGTTAGGTATAATCCAAGCTGTGAAAAGTAATCAGCAAATTGACATTAGCATGTGTAAGGCATACAGAGCTAAATCAATTACTTTACAACTGATTAATGGAAATAATAGAGAATAAATATCCAAGCTACATGATTATAGATTGGAGCTGATGGAATCAAATCCAGGTTCTACAGTGAAGTTTCAGTTGGACAAAGGTATTTTTTATGGAATGTATGTATGTCTGGGTCCTTTAAAAGCTGGGTTTAAAGCAGGCTGTAGGACTTTAATTTCTTTAGATGGCTGCTTCTTAAAGGGTACATTTGGAGGGCAATTATTATCAGTTGTTGAGATTGATGCAAATGATTGCATCTACCCAATTGCTTGGGCTGTTGTTTCAGTAGAAAATAAATAGAACTGGATTTGGTTCTTGGTATAATTAGCTGATGACTTGGACATCATAATCTCATACGATTGGTCTTTTATGACTGATAGGAAAAAGGTATGTACTTTTATCAG
>CATIWO010089800.1:0-19026 GCA_949673435.1 Macaranga tanarius | reverse complement strand
AAGTTATATATGTATACTAAAGTACAATATGTATAAACAAGCGTTTTGGTATAAATGTATATTATCTTATTATATTAAAAAAAAAACATTTGTGCCATGAGTTGTTAGAATATTGGAATACTTGTATGTGGTACCTGGAGGATGCTACAGTAGAGGTCAAGTTAGAGGTAGAAGAAGTGGCAACCAGAATAATAGAGCTGAGTTAGTTGAGTTAGATAATATCTCAACTAGGGGTCGAGCATTTATATGGGGATTACCTCCGTCGTCAACATCAGTTGGCAATGAAAGAAATGATTTACCTAATGCTTGAACATGTAGTTTACAAGATGGTTCCATACCAGCTGCTTTTGTCTCAATTTTTGAGAATGTACCTAGAAGAGCGTAAAATGTCTATCGACCGCCGCAACCGATGATGCAAATGGGTGTACTAAATCAGACATCACCACCAGTGGTACATATTGATGCTATTGATTTAGCACGTACTATGGCTACGGTGATGTCAGAAAGAGAAAGATATAAGAAGCATGGGGACATTATCGAACATGCCAAGAAGTGTGGTGCATATGACTTCCATAGTACTTTAGACCCTAGTCAGGATGACAAGTGGGTTAAGACCAAGGAAAAGGCCTTTACTACGTTACAATTAAATGATGAAGAGAAGGCAAGCAACGTATATGGCCTGATGCTCAATAAAGCTGATGATTGGTTAACTCAAATAATGAATTTGTATGGAGGAGCTTTCATATGGCAAGAACTCAAAGAAGAGTTCAACAGGGAGTATTTAACTGAGACTTTTCAAAAGTAAAAGAGAGCATCTTTTATAAACTTAGTACAAGCTTCGATGACTGTCAAGGAGTATACTGACAAGTTTGAATATATATCTAACGGAAGAGATGAGAAGTGAGAAGTTCAGGGATGGACTACATGTCTTCCTACGTAGAAAGCTTAATCTATACGTTGGCACAACCTTTAAAGGTTGGGTTGAGAAAGCTATGGAGCAAGAAAGATTATATAAGGAGTTAGAAGAAGCTGAGCAATAAAAAGAGACGAACAAGCAATTTTAAAATGAGAATAAGAGATTGAAATTTTCCTCTTGTTCAGAAGGAAATACTAGAAGTGGAGGAAATGGTAAACCTCAAGTAAGTCAAGCATCGGTAAGGCAACCGATGGTAGCACCAAGACAAGCAGGTGTTGGAAAAATTTATGAAATGTCATAGTGTGATGAGTGCAAAAGCCATCATATAGGAAATTACAGTAGACACACAAGAGTGCAGTGTTATTAGTGTAGTGAGATAGGGCACTATACTTGCGACTGTCCTGAGAGGATAGTAGCAGAGTGGCTATTGCGAGAATCAAGTGCTTCACACTCAATAAAGGGAAATAGACCTCCAAACCCCAATAAAGTGTAAAATGAAGCAGGTGTAAATATGGGATCAACTCAGAAAGGACATATAGGTCAAGAAGCTAATGTGATTGGAAGTGCTCAGCAAACTCGAGAGTTTGCAGCAACTGAGAGGGAAAAGAATAAATATATCTAATACAACATATGTGTAGTTAATCTATAAAGTAGATTCCTTAAAGGATGAGATAATTATAGTATTATAACATTAGTTATATTAACTTTAATTGTGGTCATGAAGTTTATGAAGTAAGGAATTGTTTATTTTATTATAAGATTGATAATTTGGTGATAGTCACTTTTGGTAAGAGACATGCATATTGTTAGTACAATAATTAAATGAGGAAATTCTTAAATTAAGTAATGATGTGGAAAACTCTGAAGAATAGAATTATTGTTAAAATGTTTAGCGAAGAGAAAGATAAAGGTTAAAGTGAAGCAGATTCTTAGTAATAACACAACAAGTATTTCCCCGAATTTCGAGGACGAAATTTTTGTTAGAGGGGAAGAATTGTAACATCCGTGTTCTCAATATAGGATTAGTGAAACTTACTAATAGTTTAGGATTTAATTAAATATGTTTAAGTTATTTTTAGAGGAAATGGTATTTAAAAGAATTAGTTAGAAATAAAATGAAAAATATAAAGTTGGATTAAATTGAAAAGGGGATAAGGACTTAAGTGAAAAAAATAAAGTATGAGGATTTATGGATAAAGAAAGGAAAGAAGAAGGACCAAAATATTAGAGTGGTTGGGTTCTGCAGAGAAAAGAAGTAAAATGAAGGAAAGTGAAGGAGGAAGAAGAGAAGAGAATAAGAAGAAACTTGACGGGTACTATAGCTAGGGTTCAACCAACATCAAGATTTGTCAAAATTGAGCTTTAAATCAAGTGAATGGATGTCTTTTATTGTTTCTTTTAAGTTTTTAGTTTGTAAATCTTGAGTTTTGATGTTGAAGATTGTATGTTTTTTATTATGGATTACAATGCATATATATATTCAAATATGTGTTTTAGTATGCTCTAAGGACTGTAACTTGTATTGTAGTGAATTCTAGTATAATTGGTGATGAAATTTTGGGTTTTTGGTTAAATATCTGCAATTTTTGGGTGAAAAACACCTTTGTGGGTTGATCAAGCACCGCCTGATAGATCATGAGGTACCTCAATGTGATGAGGCGATGCCTTAATGCACTGAGGAGGCACCTCAATGATGAGGCGGCACCTCAGTGCTGAGGCGATGCCTCAGTGACACTAAGGAGGCTCTTCTGTGACTGGTACCAGTGAAAAATAGGCTTAAACAAAAAAATTTGCAATCTAACCTCAACCAGAAGCATATCAACATGTATATAAACACTAAGGTCACTTAAATTGACATGAATTAGGATAAATGGAACCTATTTTATTAATAATACGAGTGATGAAGTCACAGACATATGTAACTATGTGATTAAGTCTAATAAGTGAACTTGAGATTAGTATGAATCCTTACTTCTCAAAGAAAAAGGGAAGTTGAAAGTTTAATCCTTAAACTTGACTATCAATATGAAGTGAAATCGAATTATAGATATATTGAGTAACGGGTATAAATTCTTAAGTCTCAGACATAGAGACTAAATATATGTTAAATAATAAATTAAACTAAGAAAGTATTGAAATAAGAAATTTGAGATATGTATATATTATTGAGTTGCAAATAAAAGATATTGGGTATCTGAATTCATTGAGTGAACTTGAAGTAAGTGTGGATCCTTATTACTCGAAGGAAAAGAGTAGTTGAAAAGCTTAATTCCTAAACTTGATAATTATAGAAAGAACATCAAATTTTAATCAACTTAAGTGTGGCAAGGATTAAGATTTCAAGTGGTTAATCATGAAGCATGATAACCCTCAGTGAACTTATGAGTCTCAAATGTAGAGATTAAATTATATGAATGATAATTAGATGGGAAGGTGTTGAAATGTGGGAATGAGAAGTAACCCAAGTAATTGGTGTGTTTCGAATAGAAATGGGACAAAATCTTATAAAGTTAAAAAGGTATGAAACCTGCAACACGTGGCCTCAACAATCCCAAACATGTGTCCCAAAGAAATATACTCATTAATAATATGAGTATAAATACATGCCTAGCACATTCATAAATCGACATACATACAAGGGAATATAATAATAAAAGAGTTAAAGGCATAAGTATTTTTTTTTAGAAGGAGCATTGGCGATCGCCAGTGTCAACTTGCAAGCTAGGGCACTAGTGCTCGCTAGTGCTCTGAACCAGCCAGGGGACTGGTGGTCGCCAGTCACTGGCACTCACCAGTGACTAAGGGCAGCCCTTCCTCTACTTTGGCTGAACTTGCTGAAAACACCCCTAATGCACATAACACACACAACATGCTTCTTAAATAAAAATATGTGTTAATTTGCTCATACAACATCAATAAGGTTTTGGTAAAACCAATTTATATATATATGAACTACATCACCAAAATCTATATGCACATTACATCAACTTCTCAACTTATATACTACATAATGCATATAACACAAAGCATTCCTAGCACAAATTAACATAGAGCCACAATGTCCATAATAAAATCACCAAATGCATGAAGTGTATGCCAATGCGGATGGAGTCAAATTCACCAAGCACACCTCGAGCCTCCGGAGATTACCTAACAAGCAAGCCTCAAGCTCAGACTAACTATTTCCTGAAAAATAGTTGCAAAGGGGTGAGCTTGCGACTCAATAAGAAATTATTAACATAACAACACATATATCACTTTTCAAGAACTAATTAAGTGATACATGCATAACAATTCTACAGACTAAGTTCAAGTGTGAACTATAGCCTTCATTTCAAAAACATACTCAACATATACCAACTATACCATACCAATTCAAACATGTTTCAACAAAGTAAAGTAATAATCACATATCATCATATTAAATAAATTCATTCATTCATTTCATAACTTAATTTGGTTTCTGGCCGGAACCACCTCACATGCGCATTTCTCACAAGTGGTCATATACTGAGACTATCCGCCCGGCTCAATTCCAGTCTCACAACCTCACATCCTCATATATAATTTGGGGTAGCTATGCACCTGGCTTAGCTTACCCATCTCATATTTTATTTTTTTCATATGTGACCACTACTGGAACTATTCACCCAGCTCAGTTCCAGATTTCACAATCAGTGGAGCTATATGCCCGTCTTAGCTCCACTATCACATATATTCCTCACCATTTCTCATCATCATTTCAACAATCCATATAGGCATAACACAATTCACATTCAATAAACATGCCTCACTACACATCACATTCCATTTATCAACAATTCATCATTCTCACATCTCAATAGCCATATACCACTTCATGTCATATTCAATCACAAATTAACATTTTCACAAATATATATATCATATGTATCATTCATATCACATCACATAAATTATTCAATTCATTTATAACAATATTTTTCTCACAGTCTAGAGAATTAATATACAAATTATTATATTAATAATCACTTACTCAAGGTGCTTCAACTCCTTCAAAATAGAATCTCTCCTATTGATTTGCACCATTTCTATTCTTATCAATGCCTACACAACATACATACATCAAAACCATATAGCAAGCATGACACTAGCACTTAAACTCAACTAAATACAACTAAGTGCCATTCCAAGCTCTAGGTTCAATGTGCCCCAATGTGTTCTACACAAGTCCAAATATCATTAAATTGCTACTGAAGCTAGACATATGTGTCTACTTCCAATTCCAATTAGAATTTCTCCATTTGGACATGCATATAATTAAATATGGATTTTTTACTAAATTCGGGCAAAACAGAGTTGTCAACATGAGCATGAAAATGTCAAGTTGTACCAGTCAGCCCTAATAGTAAAAACTACTCTGGACTAAAATATAAGAGTTGTAGAAGACACTCTGAAGTTTCCAGAACATCAAACCATTCTCTAATGAGAGTACTACAACTCTAGATATGATAAAAATAATGGGACTAAAAAATAGGGTATACAGAACCTGAGATGAGCAACCAAAATCAACTCAACTACAACCAATAAAAACACAATTAAAACTTACCGAATGGGACTTCAATGTATATGAGACCTCCCAAATCTTCCTAAGGCATAAGATTGCCAGCTAGAGCAAGATCAAAATCTCACCAAAAATCCTCCAAAATCTCTCTTTTTCTTCTTCCCCAATTCCCTACACTTCTTTCACTCTCTCACACACACATATACCCAACTACACCCACCAATCAAAATTTGCCAATTGCCCCTTCCCCAAAGTCTTCCTAATAATTACATACTATACTAATATCTTAATAATACTAATAATAATAATAATAATAATAATAATAATAATAATAATCAACATTTATCTTTTAATTAACCAATATAATTATAATTATATATATATATATATATACACACACATAAATATCATAACTTGTCTCTACATACCCTTCATGAACTAAACTACTTATTCAATAATTCCACAACTTTGTCATATAACAAACAACTCTCAATTTTCTTAACAATTAGGCCCCCCTCTACCCAAAACACATGCCCCACTTAAATATAACTCTTACCTCTACTCCACATGTTAAGAAATTACTATGCATGCACAGTGCTCCTAAAATCACAGGTGTTACAATGCTCCCCTCCTTATAAAAATTTCATCCTCGAAATTTTTACTTACCACTTCCATTTCCAGGAAACAAATATAGGTATTTGAGTCTCATCTGTTCCTCCACTTCCCACGTTGCTTCTCTAGGAGAATGATAACTCCATTTAACCTTCACTATCGGTATCTCCTTGTTCCTCAACTGCTTCACCTTCCGATCCAGAATTTCTACTGGTTCTTCCACATAAGTCAGTGTCT
This sequence comes from Macaranga tanarius, assembly GCA_949673435.1. Classification (NCBI taxonomy): domain Eukaryota; kingdom Viridiplantae; phylum Streptophyta; class Magnoliopsida; order Malpighiales; family Euphorbiaceae; genus Macaranga; species Macaranga tanarius. The sequence continues at coordinate 12,718 of CATIWO010089800.1, read as the reverse complement.
CAAAAATTTCTATCTTCGGCTTTTGCACAACATGACTTGGATTTGATCAGTACCTCTGTAGTATAGACATATGAAATACATTATGAATCATTGATAATTCCATTGGTAGTGCCAATCTATATGCTAGTGGTCCAATTCTCTTGATAATTTCATAGGGTCCAATGTATCTCGGGCTTAATTTTCTTTGTCTATTGAATCTCAAAACACCCTTCTATGGCGACACCTTTAAAAAAACTTTCTCTCCCACCTAATATTCCATTTCCCTTCGATGTTGGTCTGTATAACTCTTTTGCCAATCTTGTGCTGCTTTGAGACTTTTCTTTGCAAGTTGGATTTTGTCAACCGTTTCTTGAATTAATTCAGGACCTTCCAGTTGTCTCAATCCTTCTACATTCCAACATACTAGACTTCGACACTTCCTTCCATATAATGCTTCGTAAGGAGCCATTCCGATACTAGAATGATAACCATTGTTATAGGCAAACTCGATCGATGGTAAATGGTCATCCCAGTTGCCTTTGAACTCAAGTACATAACCTTTCATCATGTCTTCTAATGTCTGAATTGTTCTTTCTGACTGCCTATATGTTTGAGGATCAAATGCCATATTGAAATATAATTTTGTTCCCAAAGCATTTTGTAGGCTTCCCCAAAAATGTGAAGTGAATCTTGGATCTCTGTCTAACACAACTGACAAATGAATTCCGTGCAATCTTATAATTTCTAACACATACAAAGTAGCTAACTTGTCCAGTAAGTCACTGGTTTGAATCGGAAAGAAATGGGCCGATTTGGTCCATCTATCAACCATTACCTACTCGGCATCATGCTTCCTAAAAGTTCTAGGCAAACCCACGATAAAGTTCATTGTAATCTTCTCCCACTTCTATTCGGGAATCTTCAACGGTTGTAATTTTCCCGCAGGTGCTTAATATTCAGCTTTGACTTGCTGACAAGGCAAACATCTTGCAACAAATTCTTCTACATCTTTTCTCATTGTTGGCCACCAGTAGTAAGGCTTCAAGTTTTGGTACATCTTTGTACTTCCAGGATGCATTACATAAGGAGTAGAATGAGCTTCATCCATAATTTGCCTCCTTAACTCTCTCGTATCCGGTACACATACTCGATCTTCCATCACTAATATACCATCTTCTGTAATTGTAAATTGAGAATTAGTTCTGGTTTCAACTTTTTCCTTTATCTTCTTCAAATACTGGTCTTCCATTTGAACACTTCAAACTAGATCTCTCAAGGATAATCTAACATGTAAGGTAGCTAATAAATGATTTCTCTCAATTTCAAGTGTAGTGTTCATTTAACGAAAAGCCACTAGATTGTCCATGTTATAATAAGTTATCCTAACAGAGCATTCCACTATTTTCCGGCTCAACACATCTGCTACTACATTTACTTTTCTCGGGTGATACTCAATAGTACAATCATAATCTTTCAATAGTTTCATCCATGTTCTTTGCCTCAAGTTCAGTTCTTTTTTAGTAAGGATGTACTTTAGACTTTTGTGATCAGTAAAAATAATAAATATCTCCCCGTAGAGATAATGTCACCAAATCTTTAATGCATGTACAATTGCGGCCAATTCTAGATCATGTATTGGGTAATTCATCTCGTGTGGTCTCAATTGCTGTGATGCATAGGCTATCACCCTTCGGGTTTGCATAAGTACACACCCTAATCCTTGCCTTAAAGCATCAGTATATACCACATAATCACCACTTCTAATTGGTAAAGCAAGTACAGGGGTAGTAATGAGGGCTTCTTTCAACCTCTCAAAACTACGTTGGCATTTCTCATTCCATTGAAAATGAGTATTCTTCTTCAATAAAGCCGTCAAAAGTCTAGCAACTACGGAGAAATCTTTCACAAATCTTCTATAATACCCAGCTAATTCTAAAAAACTCAGAATTTCTATTATATTTCTAGGCGATTCCTACTCTTGAACAACTTTAATCTTCGATGGATCGGGCTTTACTCCTTCTCTAGACACAATATGTCCAAGAAATGCAATTTCTTCCATCTAAAACTCGCATTTACTGAACTTGACATACAATTGTTTCTCCCGTAAAATCTGTAAAGCTACTCGAAGGTGCTTTTCATATTATTCCTAACTTGATGAGTAGATTAATATGTCATCAATGAATATAATAATAAACTGATCTAAGTATGGTTGAAATGTTTTGTTCATTAAGGACATGAAAGTTGCTGGTGCGTTGGTCAGTCCAAAAGGCATCACAAGGAATTCAAAATGTCCATATCTAGTTCTGAATGTGGTATTGGGAATAGAAGATTTCGCTACCCATAGTTGCTAATAGCCGAATCTCAAGTCAATCTTTGAAAATACCGAAGCATCCTTTAACTGGTCAAGTAAATCGTCAATTCTGGGCAAAGGATATTTATTCTTCACTGTTATTCTATTCAATTACCTATAATCAATGCACAATCTCATACTTTCATCTTTCTTTTTCATAAATAGTACTGTTGCTCCCCATAGTGAAATGCTTAGTCTAATGAATCCTTTTTCTAATAGTTCTTCTAATTGCTTCTTCAATTCCTTCAACTCCAGTGGTGCCATTCGATATGGTGCAATTGATATTGGAGCTGTTCCTAGTACAGTCTCAATTTTGAAATCCACTTCTCTATGTGGTGGCAATCCGAGTAGCTCATCTAAAAATACATTTGAAAATTCTTTAACAACAAGAACATCCATCACTCCCGGACTAACCTTTTACGTATTAACAATATTAGCCAAAAATGCTTCACACCCATCTCTAATCAATTGAAAAGCCATAGTAGCAGAAATTAAATATGTAAGGATGGTTTTTCTCTCTCCCACTAACACTAACTTTCTTGCCCCAAAGTCTCAATAGTCACTTCTTTAGTATAGCAGTTCACGATGGCATGATGCTTGGATAGCCAATTCATCCCCAATATAATATCAAACTCTTTTAAATTGATCAACACTAAATTGGCATGTAAAGTTCTACCCTCTACTTCTATAGGACACTCTATAATCACCATATTCACGATCAGAATACCCCCAGCAGGTATAGACACACACATATTATATCCTAAAGGTTCAATGGTACCATGAACTTTCAATGCAAACTTATAAGCTATAAATGAACATGTAGAGCTAGGGTCTATTAAAACAAAAGCAGCATGATCAAGGATCGTAAATGTACCGGTAACCATGTCCAATGTAGCTGGAGCTTCTTACCTTATGATGGCATACACCCTAGCTTGACCTTGAGTTTTTCCAATTGCTCCAGTCAGTGCGGAAGTACCAACTTCACTCCCTTTTCCATGTCCTCTTCCTCAACTAATCTGAAGGGTATTTTCACCCGCACTACTTTGCCCCATCATCTAGGATCCCTCAATATTCTTCTTTACTGGACAATCTCTGATGATATGTCCAGGTCGACTACAATAATAGCATACAATCATTCGAGGTCCCTAGCATTCTCCAGAATGGAATCTGCCACATTTGTTACATGTGAAGGCAGATACACTGCTCATCGATCTACCTCTCCCTCCATCTCTTTTATTAATAGGTGGTATTCTATAACCCCTACCAGAAACACTTCCTATTGATTGGGTAGGTTGACTTGACCCACTTCCTTGAAAACTACCTTGTTGGAAACCCGAACCTCTAAAAGATGATCCTCCACCGGTTCTAAATGAAGAGGATGGAGTAAACACACTAGTTGTCTTCTTCTTTTTAGCTTCCACAGCATTCCTTTTTAGAATGATTTCCTCTAATCAAATTACTGTCTCTAACAACTCTCTATATGTGGATGATTTCACCACTATCTTCTCTTATATCTCCAAGTTTAACCCTCTCTCAAACTTGTTCCTTTTTAGCTCATCGGTGGCTACCTCTTCCGGTGTGTACTTTGATAGCTTTACAAATTTGACTTCGTAATCGGCCACTGATAAGTCCTCTTATGTTAAGTTGAGAAATTCAAGCTTCTTTTTATCTTTATACATAGTCGGTATATACTTGTCTGTGAAGCCTTACAAGAAATTTGCCCAAGTGATCGTTATCGGCACATTTCTGCTTCTCGGCACTGTATCCCACCAGTCCAGGGCGTCTTGTTCAAACAATGATGCCGCATAGCTTACCCTCTTCTCAAGGGTATAATCAAACCGGTCTAGCACTCTCTCAGTGCTTCTCAATCACTCTTCAGCTACCATAGGGTCTATAGTCCTTACAAAAGCCTTAGCACCTTGCTTCCTAATCTTTTCAAAATTCTCATCCAAGGCGCCTTCATTCGGTCTTTAAGCCATGTCTCAGATAGTTTGCACAAACTCTTGCATGAATGGAGGGTAAGGAGCTTATGGAGGTTGTGATTGTTCTTGGAATTATTCATGCTCACCTAATGCATGCATAGGATTTTGCCTATGTACTGACTCAGACGACTCTTCCGGAACAATAGGAGGTGCTTGGTGTTCTTCCATCTTGAGATATGTAACATATATCAACTATATGTCATCTCAAATGTATGCATAGTATGATATGAATGCAATATATATTACACATCATGATGGAATCTAATCCCTACTCTGATACTACTAAATGTGAGACCCACAACACATGGCCTCAACAATCCTAAACACGTGTCCCGAAGAAATATACTCATTAATAATATGAGTATAAAAACATTCCTAGCACATTCATAAATTAACATACATACAAAAGAATATAATAATAAAAGAGTTAAAAGTGTAAGTTTTTTTAGAAGGGGGCACTGGCACTTGCCAGTGTCAACTTGCAGGCCAGGGCACTGGCGCTCGCCAGTGACTGGGGGCAGTCCCTCCCTTGCTTTGGTCGAACTTGCTGAAAACACCCCTAATGCACACAACACACACAACATGCTTCATAAATAAATAAAAATGCATTAATTTGCTCATACAATATCAATAAGGTTTTGGAAAAACCAATTTATATATATATGAACCACATCACCAAAATCCATATGCACATTACATCAACTTCTCAACTCATATACTACATAGTGCATGTAACACAAAGCATTCGTAGCACAAATTAACATAGAGCCATAATGCCCATAACAAAATCACCAAATGCATGAAGTGTATGCCAATGCAGATGGAGTCGAATTCACCAAGCATACCTCGAGTCTCCAGAGATCACCTAACAAGTAAGTCTCAAGCTCAGACTAACTATTTCCTGAAAAATAGTTGCAAAGGGGTGAGCTTGCGACTCAATAAGAAATTATCAACATAACAACACATATATCACTTTTCAAGAACTAATTAAGTGATATATGCATAATAATTCTATAGACTAAGTTCAAGTGTGAACTATAGCCTTCATTCCAAAAACATACTCAACATATACCAACTATACCATACCAATTCATACATGTTTCAATAAAGTAAAGTAATAATCACATATCATCATATTAAATAAATTCATTCATTCATTTTATAACTTAATTTGGTTTCTGGCCAGAACCACCTCACATGCGCATTTCTCACAAGTGATCATGTACTGAGACTATCTGCCCGGCTCAGTTCCAGTCTCATAACCTCACATCCTCACATATAATTTTAGGTAGCTATTCACCCGGCTCAGCTTACCCATCTCATTTTTCATCTTTTTCACATGTGACCACTACTGGAACTATTCACCCGGCTCAGTTCTAGATTTCACAATCAGTGGAGCTATACGGCCATCTCAACTCCACTATCACATATATTCCTCACCATTTTTTATCATCATTTCAACAATCCATATAGGCATACACAATTTATATTCAATAAACATGCCTCACTACACATCACATTCCATTTATCAATAATTCAACATTCTCACATTTCAATAGCCATATACCACTTCATGTCATATTCAATCACAAATTAACATTTTCACAAATATACATATCATATGTATCATTCATATCACATCACATAAATTATTCAATTCATTCATAACAATATTATTCTTATAGTCTAGAGAATTAATATACATATCGTTATATTAATAATCACTTACTCAAGGTGCTTCAACTCCTTCAAAATAGAAGCTCTCCTATTGATTTGCACCACTTCTATCCTTATTAATGCCTACACAATATACATACATCAAAACCATATAGCAAGCATGACACTAGCACTTAAACTCAACTAAATGCAACTAAGTGCCATTCCATGCTCTAGGTTCAATGTGCCCCAATGTGTTCTACACAAGTCCAAAAATTATAAAATTGCTATTAAAGCTAGATATATATGTCTACTTCCAATTCTAATTGGAATTTCTCTATTCGGACATGCATCAAATTAAATATAGATTTTTGACTAAATCTGGGCAAAATAGAGTTGTCAACATGAGTATGAAAATGTCAAGTTGTACCAGTCAGCCCTAACAGTAAAAATTGCTCTGAACCAAAACATAAGAGTTGTAAAAGACACTCTGAAGTTTTCAGAACATTAAACTATGCTCAAATCAGAGTACTACAACTCTAGATATAACAAAAATAATAGGACTGAAAAATAGGGTATACAGAACCCGAGATGAGCAACCAAAATCAACTCAACTACAACCAATAAAAACATAATTAAAACTTACCAAATGGGACTTCAATGCATATGAGACCTCCCAAATCTTCCTAAGGCATAAGATTGCTAGCTAGAGTAAGATCAAAATCTCACCAAAAATCCTCCAAAATCTCTCTTCTTCTTCTTCCCCAATTCTCTACACTTCCTTCACTCTCACACACACACATATACACAACTACACCCAACCAATCAAAATTTTCCAATTGCCCCTTCCCCAAAGTCTTCCTAATAATTACATACTACACTAATATCTTAATAATAATAATAATAATAATAATAATCAACATTTATCTCTTAATTAACCAATATAATATTATATATATATATACACAAATATCATAACTTGTCTCTACACACCCTTCATGAACTAAACTAATTACTCAATAATTCCAGAACTTTCTCATATAACAAACAACTCTCAACTTTCTTAACAATTAGGCCCCTCTCTACCCAAAACACATGCTCTACTTAAATACAACTCCTACCTCTACTCCATATGTTAAGAAATTACTATGCATGCACAGTGCCCCTAAAATCACGGGTGTTACAAAAGGTGACATTTAAAGTGATTGTATATATATATATATATATATTATATTACCGTATTCATATATCTAAACACTAAGGTCACTCAAATCTTATTTCTCCTTAGTAAGGATATATGGACTCAAGAAATAAAGAGTTAAGCGAGAGTATTGCAACATCCAAATTTCTAGGTGAATACGGTAAGTATTTAAGTCTCAGATATAGAGACTAAAGTTATAATATGCCTAATGAAATCCAACATGAAAATGATATCAGGAATTATGATAATAATGATTAAGTAGGGAAGACATTAGAGATTTATAAGAGAATGACAATCGAATAATGTTACTTGAAATGGATATGACAATAAGGTAGGAGGAAATATAAATGACAAAAGAGAATGGTATAATACTAAGTGTCTAGGGCACTAACAGTTAGTAATACTAAGTCTAGGACATGGCAAGGGTTAGTAGAATGTGTATAGCTATTACCAGTGGGTCGGATACATATTTTACCCTATAGATATAGAGACTTCAAATACATAATACTCCAATAAAATTTAATGTGAGAACTATATTGGAAATTCCAATAATGATGCTTAATAAGAAAGGTATGAAGAAATACAAGTGATGCTGGAATACATAATAACTCATAGGGAATGTTATAATCTTAAGTGTGTATGGCACTAAGAGTTAAAGATTCTATGTATGAGACATGGCAGATTTGGTAGTTATGTATAGTCGAAGTCTAAGGCCAAATACACATACTACTATATAGGTATAAATCCATGTTTGAGATATGGTATGGCTGGTAAGTGTGTATAGTTGTTGCCTGGGGCCGGATACACATATTACCATATGAATATGGTTGGTAAATATATATAGTCGATGCTTGGGGCCAGATACATATGTTACTATAAATGTGTATAGCTGATGCCTAGCACCGGATACACATGGTAAATATGCATAGCCGATGCCTGGGGTTGGATGCATATATTATCTTATGAATTTACGATGGTAAGTGTATAGTTATTGCTAAGGGCCAGGTACATATTATCTTATATATATAATTCGAGAGTATGCATAGCCGTTGGCAGGGACCAGGTGCATATTATATTCGTGATATATGTATAGCTAATGCCTGGGGCCAGATACATATACCAAGCTAGCTTAACACTCGAGTTATCCTTAGCTTAAGTGCTGATCACACTTAAGCAGCATTATGGTAGTCATTTGTGTATTGATTTATAACACTTAAAATTTAGTAGAATATTAAATCGTAGTATGGTAGAGATTGTGGTATTATTAATAATGTGTACTTTGATGATGTTTTTATTATGAGCTTGGTTATGATGTTACAAGTGAATGCATCAAAGTGTATTTATTTAATTGTAATTATTGATTGCTCCTAGCACATTACTTGAAATAAGAGAGATTCATTTTATGGTTGTGATTAGGATAATACATGAAATTATTGCAAGTTGATTCACTTTATTTAGTAAATTTTATATGTCGAATTAGGTGTCTATGGTTGTGATTATTGAACATCTATTGTTTTTGTAAAATTAAAGGGAATTTCTATGGATTATTAAGAAAGTGCTTATATGCGGTTATAATTTGAATATTAGAATTATTTAAATATAAAAAAGATATTTTTAAGTTTATTTGATTATTATTACTGTAATTAATGGAAAGATTGTTAAGAGATTTTCTCATGATATAGTTTCCAAGTTATATTTTATCCACTCACTCGGTAATTTCTATACGAAATTAGTCACATTCTTTTATTTAAAATTTTTAGCATAAGGTGTTTAGTATCTGCTTAACTAGCAGTTGAGAGATGATAGTGCAGTGGACTACGACGACCTATAAAATGGATGGGATGAAGATATCTAGAGTTTGAGAGAGAGAATCATTAGAATCTGCTTATGTTTGATTTGAAATCAATTGTATATTAGCTAGTACTTACAGAACTACATTGAAATGTAGTAAGTGAATGAAACTATATGTTGTTGTATTATAGTAAGTTAATTGCTATCAAATAAATATATTGGAAATATGATGAATATGGTATATTCATAATTAAATTTAGTATTTCCATTTTATAATAATTATTGTTAAGAGATTCTTTCTGATAAGTTTAGGTAATATCTCTTCTATGGTTATTTATATTAGTTGAGTATACTAGTTGAAATAATGATAGGTAAGGGTGTTACAAGTTTGACAACTAACTCTTGGACTTTAATTCAAAGGCTTAACTATATATGCATCATTGCATATTTTATTGATGATCAGTGGAAGCTACATAAGAAAATTATTTCTTTTGTTCTTGTGAACTCACATAAAGGTGAGTGCATTGCTAAGGCATTGGAAAATTATTTGCTTGAATGGGGGTTGAAGAATATGTTTACCATAACTATTGACAATGTCTCTAATAATGACACAAGAACATCATAATTTAGAAAAAGATTATTATCTTGGAGAATAAACTCAGTTAGGGCTAAATATGTACATGTTAGGTGTATTATATATATTTTAAATGTAATTGTATAGGATGGGTTGAAAGATGTTTCAATTTCTATTAAAAATATTGGGGAAGTTGTTCGGTATATTAAAAATTCACCTGCTACATTGAGAAAGTTTAAAAAAATTACTGAATTGGTTGGTATTGAGTCCAAAGCTTATTTGTCTTTTGATGTGTCAATTAGGTGGAATTCCATTTATATAATGCTAAAAATAGCATGTATATATGAAAATGTTTTTGAGAAATATGATGAGAATAAATATACCTTTAGGGCAGATTTAGGTGATAATGAGCCAAATATTTTTTATTAGCATTATGTGAATTCAACTATTAAATACTTGCAGTAATTCTATGACATAACCCTTAGAATTTCTGGTTCTAAGGATCTGACTTCAAATACATTTTTCAATGAAATTTTTGACTTATATTATGTGTTGAATGATTGGAAGCAATCATCTGATAATAATATGATTTCAATGGGTTTGAAAATGAAAGCAAAGTTTGATAAATACTGGGAGGATCCAGAAAAGATGAACTTTATTATTTTCTTTGCTAACATATTAGATCCCACAAACAAACTTAAGTACTTAAAATTTTCTTTGGTGCAAATGTATAGGGAAGAAAGTGGTAGGAGGTTGTATTCTATTGTCAAATCCTCTTTGTTTGATCTGTTTGATGATTACAAAGCCTGTTACAGCCCTGCTGCTGCATCTAGTCATGAATTTTAATCCCAATTCCCCATAGTTGTTGAAATCTATCAATCATTTATTATTGTTAATGTGCCTTCTCCTTCTTTTGAAAAGCCACTATTAGCTTTGAAAGCAATATTTAAAAAGCATAAAATGGAGAGTGGACTTGGTGGTAGTAAGCAATCTGAACTTAAAATGTATCTAAGTGAGGCAGTAATAGAAGAGGATGGTTTTTTTAATGTGTTGTTATGGTGGAAGCTTAATTCTCAGAGGTTTCCTATTCTGTCTCGTTTGGCCAAAGATGTATTAGCAATCCTAATATCAATAGTTACTTCTAAATCAGCTTTCAGTACTAGGGGCAGAGTGTTTGATGTTTTTAGGAGTTCTTTAACTTCTAAGATTGTGGAAGCCTTAATTTGCACTCAAGATTGGTTACGATTGTCAAACATTCCAATTTCAATTAAAGAGTCACTTGATAAGTTAGAAAATTTTAAAAATGATTAGTCCCTCACATTTCCTTTATCTATTTTGATTTTCATTTCATATTTAATTTTTTTAGATTGGTACTTTCTAATGGTTCCTCTCTTCTTTTTTTTATTAATTTATTCTTGACAGATCTACCTCAAGTGGGCACTGGCCCTTTATTGACATCAGCAAATGCATCCAACTAATGTTTGTTAGCTTATTTTGCTAACAATTTCAGTAAATTGGCTAAACTCCCAATCTATTACATTTATGTTTATTTATTTGTTGCTTATTTTGCTTTCATGTCTAACTATTTGCTAATTTGATGTTATTTTCTATGATTGTGAATATGAGTCTTATGACCAACTTATTCTACAAGTTGTTGTTGTTGTCTCATTATATCTCTTGCAATGCATAATTCATTGAGGCAATGATGAAGCTTCCACCATTTCTGATAAAAAATTAATACTTGCTTAAGTTTTATTGGTGGCAGTTTATAACTGTTGTTTGATATATGGCATTGTTCTTTTAAACAACTTGGAATTTACATTCTAAGCCTCTTCTTATAATGCTTTATTTTTTAATTATGCTAATGTTGCCGCTTTAATCTTTTTATATACACAGCTTCTCTATTTCGACGTATCATGTATTTTAAATGCTATATTGCTAATGATGATTTATGTTATTGTGAATATTATTTATATGTACATATGCAGACAACAATCTATTTTAATTCAACTCTGAACTACAAAAATGTAGTGGAGGGCCAGAGGCAATAAAGATGATGATGTTGATTTTTGTTCTTTGATTACAAATTAGTTTTCCTATTGTCTATTTTGTTTTGAATTTGAGGCAATAATGAAAATTATTGCTTCCACCTCTTCAATTCTCATTCACAAAAATGAATGCCAATTGCTTAAATTTCTTTGCTGGTAAATAACTTGATATATTTGTTTGCCTGCTGCCAGAGATTTGGCATTTGGTATTTATGTGATGACTTATCTAAAAAAATTGAGCCTCAAATTCAATTTTTTTTGTTTTACCTATTCTACTATTCATGTATGATACTTAATTGCCTCCATTGTGCTTTGTATGTAGGATTTGCACTGAGTTCTATTTTTTTTTTTTTGCTGCTTACGTTTTTGGTTCCATTGACTCAATAATTTTTTGGTTCCATTATCAAGTGGTATACAATACTGAAGCAAAATTGGTGGTAGAAGCTTTTTTTTTTCCCTTCCTTCTCAAATCTCAATTAGTATTTGGTAGAATATTCATTTAATTTTTTTATTGTTTTGTAATTTGTAAATTTAAATGTAAATATCACATTGGGTCTAAACCTATTAATAGTATTAAAAAAAACAGTTAGTTTTTATTTTAAATTTTGATTTTTTGCTACTGAAAGCCCAATTAGTAATTGCCCAACCCAATAGGCCCAATCCGATTTACCAACCCAATATAAACCGATCTTTTTTGGTTTTCCAAACCATCAGTTAGTTAATATAATTAGTTCAGTTCGATTAGCAATAATACTTTCAGATATCCGATCGGTTTTCTATCTTTCCCAACCGAACCAAACCGACCCGCCTGATGAATACCCATATCAAAATACGAGGCACACACATATGCACATTAGGTCTCCAAAGTTTATGCATAATTACCTTTATGAAATGGATGCTCATGATAGATCATTTGTGTCTAAGAGAACTGAAAGGAATCATGCTATGCAACACACTAAAGCGGAAGGGTGTGCCAAAAAGGGTGAAATTCAAAACTTTTCACTTGCATAGTTCTTCATCAAATGAAGAATTCCAATCCCCAAGATCCAATTTGCAATTAACACATAGCTAAATTAAACACATAAGCATGCATACCACAACCACCTAGAAGTTCAAGTTCAAAGAAACTTACCAAAC